>CAXAJV010001189.1:0-81000 GCA_963969225.1 Xylocopa violacea
AGGCCAACAAGCCAGGAATGTGTTCAAATATTACCGCCGAGATGTTAGGTTGGGTTAGGTTAGGTTATATTACGTTATAGATGTATATAAAGGTCCCACGGAGACGTAGAGGCCAACAAGCCAGGAATGTGTTCAAATATTACCGCCGAGATGTTAGATTGGGTTAGGTTAGGTTATATTACGTTATTGATGTATATAAAGGTCCCACGGGGACGTAGAGGCCAACAAGCCGGGAATGTGTTCAAATATTACCGCCGAGATGTTAGGTTGGGTTAGGTTATATTACGTTATAGATGTATATAAAGTTCCCACGGAGACGTAGAGGCCAACTCGCCATGAATGTTTTCAAATATTACCGCCGAGATGTTAGGCTGGTTTAGGTTAGGTTATATTACGTTATAGATGTATATAAAGTTCCCATGGAGACGTAGAGGCCAACTCGACATGAATGTCTTCAAATATTACCGCCGAGATGTTAGGTTGGTTTAGGTTAGGTTATATTACGTTATAGATGTATATAAAGGTCCCACGGAGACGTAGAGGCCAACAAGCCAGGAATGTGTTCAAATATTACCGCCGAGATGTTAGATTGGGTTAGGTTAGGTTATATTACGTTATTGATGTATATAAAGGTCCCACGGGGACGTAGAGGCCAACAAGCCGGGAATGTGTTCAAATATTACCGCCGAGATGTTAGGTTGGGTTAGGTTATATTACGTTATAGATGTATATAAAGTTCCCACGGAGACGTAGAGGCCAACAAGCCAGGAATGTTTTCAAATATTACCGCCGAGATGTTAGGCTGGTTTAGGTTAGGTTATATTACGTTATTGATGTATATAAAGGTCCCACGGAGACGTAGAGGCCAACAAGCCAGGAATGTGTTCAAATATTACCGCCGAGATGTTAGGTTGGGTTAGGTTAGGTTATATTACGTTATAGATGTATATAAAGTTCCCACGGAGACGTAGAGGCCAACTCGCCATGAATGTCTTCAAATATTACCGCCGAGATGTTAGATTGGGTTAGGTTAGGTTATATTACGTTATTGATGTATATAAAGGTCCCACGGAGACGTAGAGGCCAACAAGCCAGGAATGTGTTCAAATATTACCGCCGAGATGTTAGGTTGGTTTAGGTTAGGTTATATTACGTTATAGATGTATATAAAGTTCCCACGGGGACGTAGAGGCCAACAAGCAGGGAATGTGTTCAAATATTACCGCCGAGATGTTAGATTGGGTTAGGTTAGGTTATATTACGTTGTTGATGTATATAAATATCCCACGGAGACGTAGAGGCCAACAAGCCAGGAATGTGTTCAAATATTACCGCCGAGATGTTAGGTTGGGTTAGGTTAGGTTATATTACGTTATAGATGTATATAAAGATCCCACGGAGACGTAGAGGCCAACTCGCCATGAATGTTTTCAAATATTACCGCCGAGATGTTAGGTTGGGTTAGGTTAGGTTATATTACGTTATAGACGTATATAAAGGTCACACGGATACGTAGAGGCCAACAAGCCAGGAATGTGTTCAAATATTACCGCCCAGATGATAGGTTGTGTTAGGTTAGGTTATATTTCGTTACTGATGTTTATGAAGGTCAAACGGAGACGTAGAGGCCAACAAGCCAGAATGTCTTCAAATATTACCGCCGAGATGTTAGGTTGGTTTAGGTTAGGTTATATTACGTTATTGATGTATATAAAGGTCCCACGGAGACGCAGAGGCCAACTCGCCAGGAATGTTGTCAAATATTACCGCCCAGATGATAGGTTGGGTTAGGTTAGGTTATATTACGTTATAGATGTATATAAAGATCCCACGGAGACGTAGAGGCCAACTCGCCAGGAATGTTGTCAAATATTACCGCCGAAATGATAGGTTGGATTAAGTTACGTTATATTTCGTTATTGATGCTTATGAAGGTCCCACGGAGACGTAGAGGCCAACTAGCCAGGTATGTTTTCTAATATTACCGCCGAGATGTTAGGTTGGGTTAGGTTAGGTTATATTACGTTATTGATGTATAAAAAGATCCCACGGAGACGGAGAAGCCAACAAGCCTGGAATGTGTTCAAATATTACCGTCGAGATGTTAGGTTGGTTTAGGTTAGGTTATATTACGTTATAGATGTATATAAAGTTCGCACGGAGACGTAGAGGCCAACAAGCCAGGAATGTGTTGAAGTATTACCGCCGAGATGTTAGATTGGGTTAGGTTAGGTTATATTACGTTATTGATGTATATAAAGATCCCACGGAGACGTAGAGGCCAATAAGCCAGGAATGTCTTCAAATATTACCGCCGAGATGTTAGGTTGGGTTAGGTTAGGTTATATAACGTTATTGATGTATATAAAGGTCCCACGGAGAGGTAGAGGCCAACTCGCCAGGTATGTTTTCAAATATTACCGCCGAGATGTTAGATTGGGTCAGGTTAGGCTATATTACGTTATTGATGTATATAAAGATCCCACGGATACGTAGAGGCCAACTCGCCAGGAATGTTGTCAAATATTACCGCCGAAATGATAGGTTGGATTAAGTTACGTTATATTTCGTTATTGATGCTTATGAAGGTCCCACGGAGACGTAGAGGCCAACTCGCCAGGTATGTTTTCTAATATTACCGCCGAGATGTTAGGTTGGGTTAGGTTAGGTTATATTACGTTATTGATGTATAAAAAGATCCCACGGAGACGGAGAAGCCAACTCGCCAGGAGTGTTGTCAAATATTACTGCCGAGATGTTAGGTTGAGTTAGGTTAGGTTATATTACGTTATTGATGTATATAAAGGTCCCACGGAGACGTAGAGGCCAACTCGCCAGGTATGTTTTCAAATATTACCGCCGAGATGTTAGGTTGGGTTATGTTAGGTTATATTACGTTATTGATGTATAAAAAGATCCCACGGAGACGTAGAGACCAACAAGCCAGGAATGTGTTCAAATATTACCGCCGAGATGTTAGATTGGGTTAAGTTAGGTTATATTACATTATTGATATATATATATATATATATATATATATATCCCACGGGGACGTGGAGGCCAACAAGCCAGGAATGTGTTCAAATATTACCGCCGAGATGTTAGGTTGGGTTAGGTTAGGTTATATTACGTTATAGATGTATATAAAGGTCCCACGGAGACGTAGAGGCCAACAAGCCAGGAATGTGTTCAAATATTACCGCCGAGATGTTAGATTGGGTTAGGTTAGGTTATATTACGTTATTGATGTATATAAAGGTCCCACGGAGACGCAGAGGCCAACTCGCCAGGAATGTTGTCAAATATTACCGCCCAGATGATAGGTTGTGTTAGGTTAGGTTATATTTCGTTACTGATGTTTATGAAGGTCAAACGGAGACGTAGAGGCCAACTCGCCAGTAATGTTGTCAAATATTACCGCCGAGATGATAGGTTGGGTTAGGTTAGGTTATATTACGTTATAGATGTATATAAAGATCCCACGGAGACGTAGAGGCCAACTCGCCATGAATGTTTTCAAGTATTACCGCCGAGATGTTAGGTTGGGTTAGGTTAGGTTATATTACGTTATAGATGTATATAAAGGTCCCGCGTAGACGTAGAGGCCAACAAGCCAGTAATGTCTTCAAATATTACCGCCGAGATGTTAGGTTGGGTTAGGTTAGGTTATATAACGTTATTGATATATATATATATATATCCCACGGGGACGTGGAGGCCAACAAGCCAGGAATGTGTTCAAATATTACCGCCGAGATGTTAGGTTGGGTTAGGTTAGGTTATATTACGTTATAGATGTATATAAAGGTCCCACGGAGACGTAGAGGCCAACAAGCCAGGAATGTGTTCAAATATTACCGCCGAGATGTTAGGTTGGGTTAGGTTAGGTTATATAACGTTATTGATGTATATAAAGGTCCCACGGAGAGGTAGAGGCCAACTCGCCAGGTATGTTTTCAAATATTACCGCCGAGATGTTAGATTGGGTCAGGTTAGGCTATATTACGTTATTGATGTATATAAAGATCCCACGGATACGTAGAGGCCAACTCGCCAGGAATGTTGTCAAATATTACCGCCGAAATGATAGGTTGGATTAAGTTACGTTATATTTCGTTATTGATGCTTATGAAGGTCCCACGGAGACGTAGAGGCCAACTCGCCAGGTATGTTTTCTAATATTACCGCCGAGATGTTAGATTGGGTTAAGTTAGGTTATATTACATTATTGATATATATATATATATATCCCACGGGGACGTGGAGGCCAACAAGCCAGGAATGTGTTCAAATATTACCGCCGAGATGTTAGGTTGGGTTAGGTTCGGTTATATTACGTTATAGATGTATATAAAGGTCCCACGGAGACGTAGAGGCCAACAAGCCAGGAATGTGTTCAACTATTACCGCCGAGATGTTAGATTGGGTTAGGTTAGGTTATATTACGTTATTGATGTATATAAAGGTCCCACGGAGACGCAGAGGCCAACTCGCCAGGAATGTTGTCAAATATTACCGCCCAGATGATAGGTTGTGTTAGGTTAGGTTATATTTCGTTACTGATGTTTATGAAGGTCAAACGGAGACGTAGAGGCCAACTCGCCAGTAATGTTGTCAAATATTACCGCCGAGATGATAGGTTGGGTTAGGTTAGGTTATATTACGTTATAGATGTATATAAGCATCCCACGGAGACGTAGAGGCCAACTCGCCATGAATGTTTTCAAGTATTACCGCCGAGATGTTAGGTTGGGTTAGGTTAGGTTATATTACGTTATAGATGTATATAAAGGTCCCACGTAGACGTAGAGGCCAACAAGCCAGTAATGTCTTCAAATATTACCGCCGAGATGTTAGGTTGGGTTAGGTTAGGTTATATAACGTTATTGATGTATATAAAGGTCCCACGGAGACGTAGAGGCCAACTCGCCAGGAATGTTGTCAAATATTACCGCCGAGATGATAGGTTGTGTTATGTTAGGTTATATTTCGTTACTGATGTTTATGAAGGTCAAACGGAGACGTAGAGGCCAACTCGCCAGTAATGTTGTCAAATATTACCGCCGAGATGTTAGATTGGGTCAGGTTAGGCTATATTACGTTATTGATGTATATAAAGGTCCCACGGAGACGTAGAGGCCAACTCGCCAGGTATGTTTTCAAATATTACCGCCGAGATGTTAGGTTGGGTTATGTTAGGTTATATTACGTTATTGATGTATAAAAAGATCCCACGGAGACGTAGAGACCAACAAGCCAGGAATGTGTTCAAATATTACCGCCGAGATGTTAGATTGGGTTAAGTTAGGTTATATTACATTATTGATATATATATATATATATCCCACGGGGACGTGGAGGCCAACAAGCCAGGAATGTGTTCAAATATTACCGCCGAGATGTTAGGTTGGGTTAGGTTAGGTTATATTACGTTATAGATGTATATAAAGGTCCCACGGAGACGTAGAGGCCAACAAGCCAGGAATGTGTTCAAATATTACCGCCGAGATGTTAGATTGGGTTAGGTTAGGTTATATTACGTTATTGATGTATATAAAGGTCCCACGGAGACGTAGAGGCCAACTCGCCAGGAATGTTGTCAAATATTACCGCCCAGATGATAGGTTGTGTTAGGTTAGGTTATATTTCGTTACTGATGTTTATGAAGGTCAAACGGAGACGTAGAGGCCAACTCGCCAGTAATGTTGTCAAATATTACCGCCGAGATGATAGGTTGGGTTAGGTTAGGTTATATTACGTTATAGATGTATATAAAGATCCCACGGAGACGTAGAGGCCAACTAGCCATGAATGTTTTCAAGTATTACCGCCGAGATGTTAGGTTGGGTTAGGTTAGGTTATATTACGTTATAGATGTATATAAAGTTCCCACGGAGACGTAGAGGCCAACAAGCCAGTAATGTCTTCAAATATTACCGCCGAGATGTTAGGTTGGGTTAGGTTAGGTTATATAACGTTATTGATGTATATAAAGGTCCCACGGAGACGTAGAGGCCAACTCGCCAGGAATGTTGTCAAATATTACCGCCGAGATGATAGGTTGTGTTATGTTAGGTTATATTTCGTTACTGATGTTTATGAAGGTCAAACGGAGACATAGAGGCCAACTCGCCAGTAATGTTGTCAAATATTACCGCCGAGATGATAGGTTGGGTTAGGTTAGGTTATATTACGTTATTGATGTATAAAAAGATCCCACGGAGACGGAGAAGCCAACTCGCCAGGAATGTTGTCAAATATTACTGCCGAGATGTTAGGTTGGGTTAGGTTAGGTTATATTACGTTATTGATGTATATAAAGGTCCCACGGAGACGTAGAGGCCAACTCATCAGGTGTGTTTTCAAATATTACCGCCGAGATGTTAGGTTGGGTTATGTTAGCTTATATTACGTTATTGATGTATAAAAAGATCCCACGGAGACGTAGAGACCAACAAGCCAGGAATGTGTTCAAATATTACCGCCGAGATGTTAGATTGGGTTAAGTTAGGTTATATTACATTATTGATATATATATATATCCCACGGGGACGTGGAGGCCAACAAGCCAGGAATGTGTTCAAATATTACCGCCGAGATGTTAGGTTGGGTTAGGTTAGGTTATATTACGTTATAGATGTATATAAAGGTCCCACGGAGACGTAGAGGCCAACAAGCCAGGAATGTGTTCAAATATTACCGCCGAGATGTTAGATTGGGTTAGGTTAGGTTATATTACGTTATTGATGTATATAAAGGTCCCACGGGGACGTAGAGGCCAACAAGCCGGGAATGTGATCAAATATTACCGCCGAGATGTTAGGTTGGGTTAGGTTATATTACGTTATAGATGTATATAAAGTTCCCACGGAGACGTAGAGGCCAACTCGCCAGTAATGTTGTCAAATATTACCGCCGAGATGATAGGTTGGGTTAGGTTAGGTTATATTACGTTATAGATGTATATAAGCATCCCACGGAGACGTAGAGGCCAACTCGCCATGAATGTTTTCAAGTATTACCGCCGAGATGTTAGGTTGGGTTAGGTTAGGTTATATTACGTTATAGATGTATATAAAGGTCCCACGTAGACGTAGAGGCCAACAAGCCAGTAATGTCTTCAAATATTACCGCCGAGATGTTAGGTTGGGTTAGGTTAGGTTATATAACGTTATTGATGTATATAAAGGTCCCACGGAGACGTAGAGGCCAACTCGCCAGGAATGTTGTCAAATATTACCGCCGAGATGATAGGTTGTGTTATGTTAGGTTATATTTCGTTACTGATGTTTATGAAGGTCAAACGGAGACGTAGAGGCCAACTCGCCAGTAATGTTGTCAAATATTACCGCCGAGATGTTAGATTGGGTCAGGTTAGGCTATATTACGTTATTGATGTATATAAAGGTCCCACGGAGACGTAGAGGCCAACTCGCCAGGTATGTTTTCAAATATTACCGCCGAGATGTTAGGTTGGGTTATGTTAGGTTATATTACGTTATTGATGTATAAAAAGATCCCACGGAGACGTAGAGGCCAACAAGCCAGGAATGTGTTCAAATATTACCGCCGAGATGTTAGATTGGGTTAAGTTAGGTTATATTACATTATTGATATATATATATATATATCCCACGGGGACGTGGAGGCCAACAAGCCAGGAATGTGTTCAAATATTACCGCCGAGATGTTAGGTTGGGTTAGGTTAGGTTATATTACGTTATAGATGTATATAAAGGTCCCACGGAGACGTAGAGGCCAACAAGCCAGGAATGTGTTCAAATATTACCGCCGAGATGTTAGATTGGGTTAGGTTAGGTTATATTACGTTATTGATGTATATAAAGGTCCCACGGAGACGTAGAGGCCAACTCGCCAGGAATGTTGTCAAATATTACCGCCCAGATGATAGGTTGTGTTAGGTTAGGTTATATTTCGTTACTGATGTTTATGAAGGTCAAACGGAGACGTAGAGGCCAACTCGCCAGTAATGTTGTCAAATATTACCGCCGAGATGATAGGTTGGGTTAGGTTAGGTTATATTACGTTATAGATGTATATAAAGATCCCACGGAGACGTAGAGGCCAACTAGCCATGAATGTTTTCAAGTATTACCGCCGAGATGTTAGGTTGGGTTAGGTTAGGTTATATTACGTTATAGATGTATATAAAGTTCCCACGGAGACGTAGAGGCCAACAAGCCAGTAATGTCTTCAAATATTACCGCCGAGATGTTAGGTTGGGTTAGGTTAGGTTATATAACGTTATTGATGTATATAAAGGTCCCACGGAGACGTAGAGGCCAACTCGCCAGGAATGTTGTCAAATATTACCGCCGAGATGATAGGTTGTGTTATGTTAGGTTATATTTCGTTACTGATGTTTATGAAGGTCAAACGGAGACATAGAGGCCAACTCGCCAGTAATGTTGTCAAATATTACCGCCGAGATGATAGGTTGGGTTAGGTTAGGTTATATTACGTTATTGATGTATAAAAAGATCCCACGGAGACGGAGAAGCCAACTCGCCAGGAATGTTGTCAAATATTACTGCCGAGATGTTAGGTTGGGTTAGGTTAGGTTATATTACGTTATTGATGTATATAAAGGTCCCACGGAGACGTAGAGGCCAACTCGCCAGGTGTGTTTTCAAATATTACCGCCGAGATGTTAGGTTGGGTTATGTTAGCTTATATTACGTTATTGATGTATAAAAAGATCCCACGGAGACGTAGAGACCAACAAGCCAGGAATGTGTTCAAATATTACCGCCGAGATGTTAGATTGGGTTAAGTTAGGTTATATTACATTATTGATATATATATATATCCCACGGGGACGTGGAGGCCGACAAGCCAGGAATGTGTTCAAATATTACCGACGAGATGTTAGATTGGGTTAAGTTAGGTTATATTACATTATTGATATATATATATATCCCACGGGGACGTGGAGGCCGACAAGCCAGGAATGTGTTCAAATATTACCGCCGAGATGTTAGGTTGGGTTAGGTTAGGTTATATTACGTTATAGATGTATATAAAGGTTCCACGGAGACGTAGAGGCCAACAAGCCAGGAATGTGTTCAAATATTACCGCCGAGATGTTAGATTGGGTTAGGTTAGGTTATATTACGTTATTGATGTATATAAAGGTCCCACGGAGACGTAGAGGCCAACAAGCCAGGAATGTGTTCAAATATTACCGCGGAGATGTTAGATTGGGTTAGGTTAGGTTATATTACGTTATTGATGTATATAAAGATCCCACGGATACGTAGAGGCCAACTCGCCAGGAATGTGTTCAAATATTACCGCCGAGATGTTAGATTGGGTTAGGTTACGTTATATTACGTTATTGATGTATATAAAGGTCCCACGGAGACGCAGAGGCCAACTCGCCAGGAATGTTGTCAAATATTACCGCCCAGATGATAGGTTGTGTTAGGTTAGGTTATATTTCGTTACTGATGTTTATGAAGGTCAAACGGAGACGTAGAGGCCAACTCGCCAGTAATGTTGTCAAATATTACCGCCGAGATGATAGGTTGGGTTAGGTTAGGTTATATTACGTTATAGATGTATATAAGCATCCCACGGAGACGTAGAGGCCAACTCGCCATGAATGTTTTCAAGTATTACCGCCGAGATGTTAGGTTGGGTTAGGTTAGGTTATATTACGTTATAGATGTATATAAAGGTCCCACGTAGACGTAGAGGCCAACAAGCCAGTAATGTCTTCAAATATTACCGCCGAGATGTTAGGTTGGGTTAGGTTAGGTTATATAACGTTATTGATGTATATAAAGGTCCCACGGAGACGTAGAGGCCAACTCGCCAGGAATGTTGTCAAATATTACCGCCGAGATGATAGGTTGTGTTATGTTAGGTTATATTTCGTTACTGATGTTTATGAAGGTCAAACGGAGACGTAGAGGCCAACTCGCCAGTAATGTTGTCAAATATTACCGCCGAGATGTTAGATTGGGTCAGGTTAGGCTATATTACGTTATTGATGTATATAAAGGTCCCACGGAGACGTAGAGGCCAACTCGCCAGGTATGTTTTCAAATATTACCGCCGAGATGTTAGGTTGGGTTATGTTAGGTTATATTACGTTATTGATGTATAAAAAGATCCCACGGAGACGTAGAGACCAACAAGCCAGGAATGTGTTCAAATATTACCGCCGAGATGTTAGATTGGGTTAAGTTAGGTTATATTACATTATTGATATATATATATATATATATCCCACGGGGACGTGGAGGCCAACAAGCCAGGAATGTGTTCAAATATTACCGCCGAGATGTTAGGTTGGGTTAGGTTAGGTTATATTACGTTATAGATGTATATAAAGGTCCCACGGAGACGTAGAGGCCAACAAGCCAGGAATGTGTTCAAATATTACCGCCGAGATGTTAGATTGGGTTAGGTTAGGTTATATTACGTTATTGATGTATATAAAGGTCCCACGGGGACGTAGAGGCCAACAAGCCGGGAATGTGATCAAATATTACCGCCGAGATGTTAGGTTGGGTTAGGTTATATTACGTTATAGATGTATATAAAGTTCCCACGGAGACGTAGAGGCCAACTCGCCAGTAATGTTGTCAAATATTACCGCCGAGATGATAGGTTGGGTTAGGTTAGGTTATATTACGTTATAGATGTATATAAGCATCCCACGGAGACGTAGAGGCCAACTCGCCATGAATGTTTTCAAGTATTACCGCCGAGATGTTAGGTTGGGTTAGGTTAGGTTATATTACGTTATAGATGTATATAAAGGTCCCACGTAGACGTAGAGGCCAACAAGCCAGTAATGTCTTCAAATATTACCGCCGAGATGTTAGGTTGGGTTAGGTTAGGTTATATAACGTTATTGATGTATATAAAGGTCCCACGGAGACGTAGAGGCCAACTCGCCAGGAATGTTGTCAAATATTACCGCCGAGATGATAGGTTGTGTTATGTTAGGTTATATTTCGTTACTGATGTTTATGAAGGTCAAACGGAGACGTAGAGGCCAACTCGCCAGTAATGTTGTCAAATATTACCGCCGAGATGTTAGATTGGGTCAGGTTAGGCTATATTACGTTATTGATGTATATAAAGGTCCCACGGAGACGTAGAGGCCAACTCGCCAGGTATGTTTTCAAATATTACCGCCGAGATGTTAGGTTGGGTTATGTTAGGTTATATTACGTTATTGATGTATAAAAAGATCCCACGGAGACGTAGAGACCAACAAGCCAGGAATGTGTTCAAATATTACCGCCGAGATGTTAGATTGGGTTAAGTTAGGTTATATTACATTATTGATATATATATATATATATCCCACGGGGACGTGGAGGCCAACAAGCCAGGAATGTGTTCAAATATTACCGCCGAGATGTTAGGTTGGGTTAGGTTAGGTTATATTACGTTATAGATGTATATAAAGGTCCCACGGAGACGTAGAGGCCAACAAGCCAGGAATGTGTTCAAATATTACCGCCGAGATGTTAGATTGGGTTAGGTTAGGTTATATTACGTTATTGATGTATATAAAGGTCCCACGGAGACGTAGAGGCCAACTCGCCAGGAATGTTGTCAAATATTACCGCCCAGATGATAGGTTGTGTTAGGTTAGGTTATATTTCGTTACTGATGTTTATGAAGGTCAAACGGAGACGTAGAGGCCAACTCGCCAGTAATGTTGTCAAATATTACCGCCGAGATGATAGGTTGGGTTAGGTTAGGTTATATTACGTTATAGATGTATATAAAGATCCCACGGAGACGTAGAGGCCAACTAGCCATGAATGTTTTCAAGTATTACCGCCGAGATGTTAGGTTGGGTTAGGTTAGGTTATATTACGTTATAGATGTATATAAAGTTCCCACGGAGACGTAGAGGCCAACAAGCCAGTAATGTCTTCAAATATTACCGCCGAGATGTTAGGTTGGGTTAGGTTAGGTTATATAACGTTATTGATGTATATAAAGGTCCCACGGAGACGTAGAGGCCAACTCGCCAGGAATGTTGTCAAATATTACCGCCGAGATGATAGGTTGTGTTATGTTAGGTTATATTTCGTTACTGATGTTTATGAAGGTCAAACGGAGACATAGAGGCCAACTCGCCAGTAATGTTGTCAAATATTACCGCCGAGATGATAGGTTGGGTTAGGTTAGGTTATATTACGTTATTGATGTATAAAAAGATCCCACGGAGACGGAGAAGCCAACTCGCCAGGAATGTTGTCAAATATTACTGCCGAGATGTTAGGTTGGGTTAGGTTAGGTTATATTACGTTATTGATGTATATAAAGGTCCCACGGAGACGTAGAGGCCAACTCGCCAGGTGTGTTTTCAAATATTACCGCCGAGATGTTAGGTTGGGTTATGTTAGCTTATATTACGTTATTGATGTATAAAAAGATCCCACGGAGACGTAGAGACCAACAAGCCAGGAATGTGTTCAAATATTACCGCCGAGATGTTAGATTGGGTTAAGTTAGGTTATATTACATTATTGATATATATATATATCCCACGGGGACGTGGAGGCCGACAAGCCAGGAATGTGTTCAAATATTACCGACGAGATGTTAGATTGGGTTAAGTTAGGTTATATTACATTATTGATATATATATATATCCCACGGGGACGTGGAGGCCGACAAGCCAGGAATGTGTTCAAATATTACCGCCGAGATGTTAGGTTGGGTTAGGTTAGGTTATATTACGTTATAGATGTATATAAAGGTTCCACGGAGACGTAGAGGCCAACAAGCCAGGAATGTGTTCAAATATTACCGCCGAGATGTTAGATTGGGTTAGGTTAGGTTATATTACGTTATTGATGTATATAAAGGTCCCACGGAGACGTAGAGGCCAACAAGCCAGGAATGTGTTCAAATATTACCGCGGAGATGTTAGATTGGGTTAGGTTAGGTTATATTACGTTATTGATGTATATAAAGATCCCACGGATACGTAGAGGCCAACTCGCCAGGAATGTGTTCAAATATTACCGCCGAGATGTTAGATTGGGTTAGGTTACGTTATATTACGTTATTGATGTATATAAAGGTCCCACGGAGACGCAGAGGCCAACTCGCCAGGAATGTTGTCAAATATTACCGCCCAGATGATAGGTTGTGTTAGGTTAGGTTATATTTCGTTACTGATGTTTATGAAGGTCAAACGGAGACGTAGAGGCCAACTCGCCAGTAATGTTGTCAAATATTACCGCCGAGATGATAGGTTGGGTTAGGTTAGGTTATATTACGTTATAGATGTATATAAGCATCCCACGGAGACGTAGAGGCCAACTCGCCATGAATGTTTTCAAGTATTACCGCCGAGATGTTAGGTTGGGTTAGGTTAGGTTATATTACGTTATAGATGTATATAAAGGTCCCACGTAGACGTAGAGGCCAACAAGCCAGTAATGTCTTCAAATATTACCGCCGAGATGTTAGGTTGGGTTAGGTTAGGTTATATAACGTTATTGATGTATATAAAGGTCCCACGGAGACGTAGAGGCCAACTCGCCAGGAATGTTGTCAAATATTACCGCCGAGATGATAGGTTGTGTTATGTTAGGTTATATTTCGTTACTGATGTTTATGAAGGTCAAACGGAGACGTAGAGGCCAACTCGCCAGTAATGTTGTCAAATATTACCGCCGAGATGTTAGATTGGGTCAGGTTAGGCTATATTACGTTATTGATGTATATAAAGGTCCCACGGAGACGTAGAGGCCAACTCGCCAGGTATGTTTTCAAATATTACCGCCGAGATGTTAGGTTGGGTTATGTTAGGTTATATTACGTTATTGATGTATAAAAAGATCCCACGGAGACGTAGAGACCAACAAGCCAGGAATGTGTTCAAATATTACCGCCGAGATGTTAGATTGGGTTAAGTTAGGTTATATTACATTATTGATATATATATATATATATATATCCCACGGGGACGTGGAGGCCAACAAGCCAGGAATGTGTTCAAATATTACCGCCGAGATGTTAGGTTGGGTTAGGTTAGGTTATATTACGTTATAGATGTATATAAAGGTCCCACGGAGACGTAGAGGCCAACAAGCCAGGAATGTGTTCAAATATTACCGCCGAGATGTTAGATTGGGTTAGGTTAGGTTATATTACGTTATTGATGTATATAAAGGTCCCACGGAGACGTAGAGGCCAACTCGCCAGGTGTGTTTTCAAATATTACCGCCGAGATGTTAGGTTGGGTTATGTTAGCTTATATTACGTTATTGATGTATAAAAAGATCCCACGGAGACGTAGAGACCAACAAGCCAGGAATGTGTTCAAATATTACCGCCGAGATGTTAGATTGGGTTAAGTTAGGTTATATTACATTATTGATATATATATATATCCCACGGGGACGTGGAGGCCGACAAGCCAGGAATGTGTTCAAATATTACCGACGAGATGTTAGATTGGGTTAAGTTAGGTTATATTACATTATTGATATATATATATATCCCACGGGGACGTGGAGGCCGACAAGCCAGGAATGTGTTCAAATATTACCGCCGAGATGTTAGGTTGGGTTAGGTTAGGTTATATTACGTTATAGATGTATATAAAGGTTCCACGGAGACGTAGAGGCCAACAAGCCAGGAATGTGTTCAAATATTACCGCCGAGATGTTAGATTGGGTTAGGTTAGGTTATATTACGTTATTGATGTATATAAAGGTCCCACGGAGACGTAGAGGCCAACAAGCCAGGAATGTGTTCAAATATTACCGCGGAGATGTTAGATTGGGTTAGGTTAGGTTATATTACGTTATTGATGTATATAAAGATCCCACGGATACGTAGAGGCCAACTCGCCAGGAATGTGTTCAAATATTACCGCCGAGATGTTAGATTGGGTTAGGTTACGTTATATTACGTTATTGATGTATATAAAGGTCCCACGGAGACGTAGAGGCCAACAAGCCGGGAATGTGTTCAAATATTACCGCCGAGATGTTAGGTTGGGTTAGGTTAGGTTATATTACGTTATTGATGTATATAAAGCACCCACGGAGACGTAGAGGCCAACTCGCCAGGAATGATGTCAAATATTACCGCCGAGATGTTAGGTTGGGTTAGGTTAGGTTATATTACGTTATTGATGTTTATGAAGATCAAACGGAGACGGAGAAGCCAACTCGCCAGGAATGTTGTCAAATATTACCGCCGAGATTTTAGGTTGTGTTAGGTTAGGTTATATAACGTTATTGATGTATATAAAGGTCCCACGGAGACGTAGAGGCCAACTCGCCAGGAATGTTGTCAAATATTACCGCCCAGATGATAGGTTGTGTTAGGTTAGGTTATATTTCGTTACTGTTGTTTATGAAGGTCAAACGGAGACGTAGAGGCCAACTCGCCAGTAATGTTGTCAAATATTACCGCCGAGATGATAGGTTGGGTTAGGTTAGGTTATATTACGCTATAGATGTATATAAAGATCCCACGGAGACGTAGAGGCCAACTCGCCATGAATGTTTTCAAGTATTACCGCCGAGATGTTAGGTTGGGTTAGGTTAGGTTATATTACGTTATAGATGTATATAAAGGTCCCACGGAGACGTAGAGGCCAACAAGCCAGTAATGTCTTCAAATATTACCGCCGAGATGTTAGGTTGGGTTAGGTTAGGTTATATAACGTTATTGATGTATATAAAGGTCCCACGGAGACGTAGAGGCCAACTCGCCAGGAATGTTGTCAAATATTACCGCCGAGATGATAGGTTGTGTTATGTTAGGTTATATTTCGTTACTGATGTTTATGAAGGTCAAACGGAGACATAGAGGCCAACTCGCCAGTAATGTTGTCAAATATTACCGCCGAGATGATAGGTTGGGTTAGGTTAGGTTATATTACGTTATTGATGTATAAAAAGATCCCACGGAGACGGAGAAGCCAACTCGCCAGGAATGTTGTCAAATATTACTGCCGAGATGTTAGGTTGGGTTAGGTTAGGTTATATTACGTTATTGATGTATATAAAGGTCCCACGGAGACGTAGAGGCCAACTCGCCAGGTGTGTTTTCAAATATTACCGCCGAGATGTTAGGTTGGGTTATGTTAGCTTATATTACGTTATTGATGTATAAAAAGATCCCACGGAGACGTAGAGACCAACAAGCCAGGAATGTGTTCAAATATTACCGCCGAGATGTTAGATTGGGTTAAGTTAGGTTATATTACATTATTGATATATATATATATCCCACGGGGACGTGGAGGCCGACAAGCCAGGAATGTGTTCAAATATTACCGACGAGATGTTAGATTGGGTTAAGTTAGGTTATATTACATTATTGATATATATATATATCCCACGGGGACGTGGAGGCCGACAAGCCAGGAATGTGTTCAAATATTACCGCCGAGATGTTAGGTTGGGTTAGGTTAGGTTATATTACGTTATAGATGTATATAAAGGTTCCACGGAGACGTAGAGGCCAACAAGCCAGGAATGTGTTCAAATATTACCGCCGAGACGTTAGATTGGGTTAGGTTAGGTTATATTACGTTATTGATGTATATAAAGGTCCCACGGAGACGCAGAGGCCAACTCGCCAGGAATGTTGTCAAATATTACCGCCGAGATGATAGGTTGGGTTAGGTTAGGTTATATTACGTTATAGATGTATATAAAGATCCCACGGAGACGTAGAGGCCAACTCGCCATGAATGTTTTCAAGTATTACCGCCGAGATGTTAGGTTGGGTTAGGTTAGGTTATATTACGTTATAGATGTATATAAAGGTCCCACGGAGACGTAGAGGCCAACAAGCCAGTAATGTCTTCAAATATTACCGCCGAGATGTTAGGTTGGGTTAGGTTAGGTTATATAACGTTATTGATGTATATAAAGGTCCCACGGAGACGTAGAGGCCAACTCGCCAGGAATGTAGTCAAATATTACCGCCCAGATGATAGGTTGTGTTATGTTAGGTTATATTTCGTTACTGATGTTTATGAAGGTCAAACGGAGACATAGAGGCCAACTCGCCAGTAATGTTGTCAAATATTACCGCCGAGAAGATAGGTTGGGTTAGGTTAGGTTATATAACGTTATTGAAGTATATAAAGGTCCCACGGAGACGTAGAGGCCAACTCGCCAGGAATGTTGTCAAATATTACCGCCCAGATGATAGGTTGTGTTAGGTTAGGTTATATTTCGTTACTGATGTTTATGAAGGTCAAACGGAGACGTAGAGGCCAACTCGCCAGTAATGTTGTCAAATATTACCGCCGAGATGATAGGTTGGGTTAGGTTAGGTTATATTACGTTATAGATGTATATAAAGATCCCACGGAGACGTAGAGGCCAACTCGCCATGAATGTTTTCAAGTATTACCGCCGAGATGTTAGGTTGGGTTAGGTTAGGTTATATTACGTTATAGATGTATATAAAGGTCCCACGGAGACGTAGAGGCCAACAAGCCAGTAATGTCTTCAAATATTACCGCCGAGATGTTAGGTTGGGTTAGGTTAGGTTATATAACGTTATTGATGTATATAAAGGTCCCACGGAGACGTAGAGGCCAACTCACCAGGAATGTTGTCAAATATTACCGCCGAGATGATAGGTTGTGTTATGTTAGGTTATATTTCGTTACTGATGTTTATGAAGGTCAAACGGAGACATAGAGGCCAACTCGCCAGTAATGTTGTCAAATATTACCGCCGAGATGATAGGTTGGGTTAGGTTAGGTTATATTACGTTATTGATGTATAAAAAGATCCCACGGAGACGGAGAAGCCAACTCGCCAGGAATGTTGTCAAATATTACTGCCGAGATGTTAGGTTGGGTTAGGTTAGGTTATATTACGTTATTGATGTATATAAAGGTCCCACGGAGACGTAGAGGCCAACTCGCCAGGTGTGTTTTCAAATATCACCGCCGAGATGTTAGGTTGGGTTATGTTAGGTTATATTACGTTATTGATGTATAAAAAGATCCCACGGAGACGTAGAGACCAACAAGCCAGGAATGTGTTCAAATATTACCGCCGAGATGTTAGATTGGGTTAAGTTAGGTTATATTACATTATTGATATATATATATATATATATATATATATATATATATATATATATATATCCCACGGGGACGTGGAGGCCAACAAGCCAGGAATGTGTTCAAATATTACCGCCGAGATGTTAGGTTGGGTTAGGTTAGGTTATATTACGTTATAGATGTATATAAAGGTCCCACGGAGACGTAGAGGCCAACAAGCCAGGAATGTGTTCAAATATTACCGCCGAGATGTTAGATTGGGTTAGGTTAGGTTATATTACGTTATTGATGTATATAAAGGTCCCACGGAGACGTAGAGGCCAACTCGCCAGGAATGTTGTCAAATATTACCGCCCAGATGATAGGTTGTGTTAGGTTAGGTTATATTTCGTTACTGATGTTTATGAAGGTCAAACGGAGACGTAGAGGCCAACTCGCCAGTAATGTTGTCAAATATTACCGCCGAGATGATAGGTTGGGTTAGGTTAGGTTATATTACGTTATAGATGTATATAAAGATCCCACGGAGACGTAGAGGCCAACTCGCCATGAATGTTTTCAAGTATTACCGCCGAGATGTTAGGTTGGGTTAGGTTAGGTTATATTACGTTATAGATGTATATAAAGGTCCCACGGAGACGTAGAGGCCAACAAGCCAGTAATGTCTTCAAATATTGCCGCCGAGATGTTAGGTTGGGTTAGGTTAGGTTATATAACGTTATTGATGTATATAAAGGTCCCACGGAGACGTAGAGGCCAACTCGCCAGGAATGTAGTCAAATATTACCGCCGAGATGATAGGTTGTGTTATGTTAGGTTATATTTCGTTACTGATGTTTATGAAGGTCAAACGGAGACATAGAGGCCAACTCGCCAGTAATGTTGTCAAATATTACCGCCGAGATGATAGGTTGGGTTAGGTTAGGTTATATTACGTTATTGATGTATAAAAAGATCCCACGGAGACGGAGAAGCCAACTCGCCAGGAATGTTGTCAAATATTACTGCCGAGATGTTAGGTTGGGTTAGGTTAGGTTATATTACGTTATTGATGTATATAAAGGTCCCACGGAGACGTAGAGGCCAACTCGCCAGGTGTGTTTTCAAATATTACCGCCGAGATGTTAGGTTGGGTTATGTTAGGTTATATTACGTTATTGATGTATAAAAAGATCCCACGGAGACGTAGAGACCAACAAGCCAGGAATGTGTTCAAATATTACCGCCGAGATGTTAGATTGGGTTATGTTAGGTTATATTACATTATTGATATATATATATATATATCCCACGGGGACGTGGAGGCCGACAAGCCAGGAATGTGTTCAAATATTACCGCCGAGATGTTAGATTGGGTTAAGTTAGGTTATATTACATTATTGATATATATATATATCCCACGGGGACGTGGAGGCCGACAAGCCAGGAATGTGTTCAAATATTACCGCCGAGATGTTAGGTTGGGTTAGGTTAGGTTATATTACGTTATAGATGTATATAAAGGTCCCACGGAGACGTAGAGGCCAACAAGCCAGGAATGTGTTCAAATATTACCGCCGAGATGTTAGATTGGGTTAGGTTAGGTTATATTACGTTATTGATGTATATAAAGGTCCCACGGAGACGTAGAGGCCAACAAGCCAGGAATGTGTTCAAATATTACCGCGGAGATGTTAGATTGGGTTAGGTTAGGTTATATTACGTTATTGATGTATATAAAGATCCCACGGATACGTAGAGGCCAACTCGCCAGGAATGTGTTCAAATATTACCGCCGAGATGTTAGATTGGGTTAGGTTACGTTATATTACGTTATTGATGTATATAAAGGTCCCACGGGGACGTAGAGGCCAACAAGCCGGGAATGTGTTCAAATATTACCGCCGAGATGTTAGGTTGGGTTAGGTTAGGTTATATTACGTTATTGATGTATATAAAGCACCCACGGAGACGTAGAGGCCAACTCGCCAGGAATGATGTCAAATATTACCGCCGAGATGTTAGGTTGGGTTAGGTTAGGTTATATTACGTTATAGATGTATATAAAGGTCCCACGGAGACGTAGAGGCCAACAAGCCAGGAATGTGTTCAAATATTACCGCCGAGATGTTAGATTGGGTTAGGTTAGGTTATATTACGTTATTGATGTATATAAAGGTCCCACGGAGACGTAGAGGCCAACAAGCCAGGAATGTGTTCAAATATTACCGCGGAGATGTTAGATTGGGTTAGGTTAGGTTATATTACGTTATTGATGTATATAAAGATCCCACGGATACGTAGAGGCCAACTCGCCAGGAATGTGTTCAAATATTACCGCCGAGATGTTAGATTGGGTTAGGTTACGTTATATTACGTTATTGATGTATATAAAGGTCCCACGGAGACGTAGAGGCCAACAAGCCGGGAATGTGTTCAAATATTACCGCCGAGATGTTAGGTTGGGTTAGGTTAGGTTATATTACGTTATTGATGTATATAAAGCACCCACGGAGACGTAGAGGCCAACTCGCCAGGAATGATGTCAAATATTACCGCCGAGATGTTAGGTTGGGTTAGGTTAGGTTATATTACGTTATTGATGTTTATGAAGATCAAACGGAGACGGAGAAGCCAACTCGCCAGGAATGTTGTCAAATATTACCGCCGAGATTTTAGGTTGTGTTAGGTTAGGTTATATAACGTTATTGATGTATATAAAGGTCCCACGGAGACGTAGATGCCAACTCGCCAGGAATGTTGTCAAATATTACCGCCCAGATGATAGGTTGTGTTAGGTTAGGTTATATTTCGTTACTGTTGTTTATGAAGGTCAAACGGAGACGTAGAGGCCAACTCGCCAGTAATGTTGTCAAATATTACCGCCGAGATGATAGGTTGGGTTAGGTTAGGTTATATTACGCTATAGATGTATATAAAGATCCCACGGAGACGTAGAGGCCAACTCGCCATGAATGTTTTCAAGTATTACCGCCGAGATGTTAGGTTGGGTTAGGTTAGGTTATATTACGTTATAGATGTATATAAAGGTCCCACGGAGACGTAGAGGCCAACAAGCCAGTAATGTCTTCAAATATTACCGCCGAGATGTTAGGTTGGGTTAGGTTAGGTTTTATAACGCTATTGATGTATATAAAGGTCCCACGGAGACGTAGAGGCCAACTCGCCAGGAATGTTGTCAAATATTACCGCCGAGATGATAGGTTGTGTTATGTTAGGTTATATTTCGTTACTGATGTTTATGAAGGTCAAACGGAGACGTAGAGGCCAACTCGCCAGTAATGTTGTCAAATATTACCGCCGAGATGATAGGTTGGGTTAGGTTAGGTTATATTACGTTATTGATGTATAAAAAGATCCCACGGAGACGGAGAAGCCAACTCGCCAGGAATGTTGTCAAATATTACTGCCGAGATGTTAGGTTGGGTTAGGTTAGGTTATATTACGTTATTGATGTATATAAAGGTCCCACGGAGACGTAGAGGCCAACTCGCCAGGTGTGTTTTCAAATATTACCGCCGAGATGTTAGGTTGGGTTAGGTTAGGTTATATTACGTTATTGATGTATATAAAGCACCCACGGAGACGTAGAGGCCAACTCGCCAGGAATGATGTCAAATATTACCGCCGAGATGTTAGGTTGGGTTAGGTTAGGTTATATTACGTTATTGATGTTTATGAAGATCAAACGGAGACGGAGAAGCCAACTCGCCAGGAATGTTGTCAAATATTACCGCCGAGATTTTAGGTTGTGTTAGGTTAGGTTATATAACGTTATTGATGTATATAAAGGTCCCACGGAGACGTAGAGGCCAACTCGCCAGGAATGTTGTCAAATATTACCGCCCAGATGATAGGTTGTGTTAGGTTAGGTTATATTTCGTTACTGATGCTTATGAAGGTCCCACGGAGACGTAGAGGCCAACTAGCCAGGTATGTTTTCTAATATTACCGCCGAGATGTTAGGTTGGGTTAGGTTAGGTTATATTACGTTATTGATGTATAAAAAGATCCCACGGAGACGGAGAAGCCAACTCGCCAGGAATGTTGTCAAATATTACTGCCGAGATGTTAGGTTGGGTTAGGTTAGGTTATATTACGTTATTGATGTATATAAAGGTCCCACGGAGACGTAGAGGCCAACTCGCCAGGTATGTTTTCAAATATTACCGCCGAGATGTTAGAATGGGATAGGTTAGGTTATATTACGTTATTGATGTATAAAAAGATCCCACGGAGACGTAGAGGCCAACAAGCCAGAATGTCTTCAAATATTACCGCCGAGATGTTAGGTTGGTTTAGGTTAGGTTATATTACGTTATAGATGTATATAAAGGTCCCACGGAGACGTAGAGGCCAACAAGCCTGGAATGTGTTCAAATATTACCGCCGAGATGTTAGGTTGGTTTAGGTTAGGTTATATTACGTTATAGATGTATATAAAGTTCGCACGGAGACGTAGAGGCCAACAAGCCAGGAATGTGTTGAAGTATTACCGCCGAGATGTTAGATTGGGTTAGGTTAGGTTATATTACGTTATTGATGTATATAAAGATCCCACGGAGACGTAGAGGCCAATAAGCCAGGAATGTCTTCAAATATTACCGCCGAGATGTTAGGTTGGGTTAGGTTAGGTTATATAACGTTATTGATGTATATAAAGGTCCCACGGAGAGGTAGAGGCCAACTCGCCAGGTATGTTTTCAAATATTACCGCCGAGATGTTAGATTGGGTCAGGTTAGGCTATATTACGTTATTGATGTATATAAAGATCCCACGGATACGTAGAGGCCAACTCGCCAGGAATGTTGTCAAATAATACCGCCGAAATGATAGGTTGGATTAAGTTACGTTATATTTCGTTATTGATGCTTATGAAGGTCCCACGGAGACGTAGAGGCCAACTCGCCAGGTATGTTTTCTAATATTACCGCCGAGATGTTAGGTTGGGTTAGGTTAGGTTATATTACGTTATTGATGTATAAAAAGATCCCACGGAGACGGAGAAGCCAACTCGCCAGGAATGTTGTCAAATATTACCGCCGAGATTTTAGGTTGTGTTAGGTTAGGTTATATAACGTTATTGATGTATATAAAGGTCCCACGGAGACGTAGAGGCCAACTCGCCAGGAATGTTGTCAAATATTACCGCCCAGATGATAGGTTGTGTTAGGTTAGGTTATATTTCGTTACTGATGTTTATGAAGGTCAAACGGAGACGTAGAGGCCAACTCGCCAGTAATGTTGTCAAATATTACCGCCGAGATGATAGGTTGGGTTAGGTTAGGTTATATTACGTTATAGATGTACATAAAGATCCCTCGGCGACGTAGAGGCCAACTCGCCATGAATGTTTTCAAGTATTACCGCCGAGATGTTAGGTTGGGTTAGGTTAGGTTATATTACGTTATAGATGTATATAAAGGTCCCACGGAGACGTAGAGGCCAACAAGCCTGGAATGTGTTCAAATATTACCGCCGAGATGTTAGGTTGGTTTAGGTTAGGTTATATTACGTTATAGATGTATATAAAGTTCGCACGGAGACGTAGAGGCCAACAAGCCGGGAATGTGTTGAAATATTACCGCCGAGATGTTAGGTTGGGTTAGGTTAGGTTATATTACGTTATTGATGTATATAAAGTACCCACGGAGACGTAGAGGCCAACTCGCCAGTAATGTTGTCAAATATTACCGCCGAGATGATAGGTTGGGTTAGGTTAGGTTATATTACGTTATAGATGTATATAAAGATCCCACGGAGACGTAGAGGCCAACTCGCCATGAATGTTTTCAAGTATTACCGCCGAGATGTTAGGTTGGGTTAGGTTAGGTTATATTACGTTATAGATGTATATAAAGGTCCCACGGAGACGTAGAGGCCAACAAGCCAGTAATGTCTTCAAATATTACCGCCGAGATGTTAGGTTGGGTTAGGTTAGGTTATATAACGTTATTGATGTATATAAAGGTCCCACGGAGACGTAGAGGCCAACTCGCCAGGAATGTTGTCAAATATTACCGCCGAGATGATAGGTTGTGTTATGTTAGGTTATATTTCGTTACTGATGTTTATGAAGGTCAAACGGAGACGTAGAGGCCAACTCGCCAGTAATGTTGTCAAATATTACCGCCGAGATGATAGGTTGGGTTAGGTTAAGTTATATTACGTTATTGATCTATATAAAGCTCCCGCGGAGACGTAGAGGCCAACTCGCCAGGAATGTTGTCAAATATTACCGCCGAAATGATAGGTTGGATTAAGTTACGTTATATTTCGTTATTGATGCTTATGAAGTTCCCACGGAGACGTAGAGGCCAACTCGCCATGTATGTTTTCTAATATTACCGCCGAGATGTTAGGTTGGGTTAGGTTAGGTTATATTACGTTATTGATGTATATAAAGGTCCCACGGAGACGTAGAGGCCAACTCGCCAGGTATGTTTTCAAATATTACCGCCGAGATGTTAGATTGGGTCAGGTTAGGCTATATTACGTTATTGATGTATATAAAGATCCCACGGATACGTAGAGGCCAACTCGCCAGGAATGTTGTCAAATATTACCGCCGAGATGTTAGTTTGGGTTAGGTTAGGCTATATTACGTTATTGATGTATATAAAGATCCCACGGATACGTAGAGGCCAACTCGCCAGGAATGTTGTCAAATATTACCGCCGAAATGATAGGTTGGATTAAGTTACGTTATATTTCGTTATTGATGCTTATGAAGTTCCCACGGAGACGTAGAGGCCAACTCGCCATGTATGTTTTCTAATATTACCGCCGAGATGTTAGGTTGGGTTAGGTTAGGTTATATTACGTTATTGATGTATATAAAGGTCCCACGGAGACGTAGAGGCCAACTCGCCAGGTATGTTTTCAAATATTACCGCCGAGATGTTAGATTGGGTCAGGTTAGGCTATATTACGTTATTGATGTATATAAAGATCCCACGGATACGTAGAGGCCAACTCGCCAGGAATGTTGTCAAATATTACCGCCGAGATGTTAGTTTGGGTTAGGTTAGGCTATATTACGTTATTGATGTATATAAACATCCCACGGATACGTAGAGGCCAACTCGCCAGGAATGTTGTCAAATATTACCGCCGAAATGATAGGTTGGATTAAGTTACGTTATATTTCGTTATTGGTGCTTATGAAGTTCCCACGGAGACGTAGAGGCCAACTCGCCATGTATGTTTTCTAATATTACCGCCGAGATGTTAGGTTGGGTTATGTTATGTTATATTACGTTATTGATGTATAAAAAGATCCCACGGAGACGGAGAGGCCAACAAGCCAGGAATGTGTTCAAATATTACCGCCGAGATGTTAGATTGGGTTAGGTTAGGTTATATTACATTATTGATATATACATATATATATCCCACGGGGACGTGGAGGCCAACGAGCCAGGAATGTGTTCAAATATTACCGCCGAGATGTTAGGTTGGTTTAGGTTAGGTTATATTACGTTATAGATGTATATAAAGGTCCCACGGAGACGTAGAGGCCAACAAGTCAGGAATGTGTTCAAATATTACCGCCGAGATGATAGGTTGGGTTAGGTTAGGTTATATTACGTTATAGATGTATATAAAGGTCCCACGGAGACGTAGAGGCCAACAAGTCAGGAATGTGTTCAAATATTACCGCCGAGATGTTAGATTGGGTTAGGTTAGGTTATATTACGTTATTGATGTATATAAATATCCCACGGAGACGTAGAGGCCAACAAGCCAGGAATGTGTTCAAATATTACCGCCGAGATGTTAGGTTGGGTTAGGTTAGGTTATATTACGTTATAGATGTATATAAAGATCCCACGGAGACGTAGAGGCCAACTCGCCATGAATGTTTTCAAATATTACCGCCGAGATGTTAGGTTGGGTTAGGTTAGGTTATATTACGTTATTGATGTATATAAAGATCCCACGGAGACGTAGAGGCCAACAAGCCAGGAATGTCTTCTAATATTACCGCCGAGATTTTAGGTTGTGTTAGGTTAGGTTATATAACGTTATTGATGTATATAAAGGTCCCACGGAGACGTAGAGGCCAACTCGCCAGGAATGCTGTCAAATATTACCGCCGAGATGTTAGGTTGGTTTAGGTTAAGTTATATTACGTTATAGATGTATATAAATGTCCCACGGAGACGTAGAGGCCAACAAGCCAGGAATGTGTTCAAATATTACCGCCGAGATGTTAGATTGGGTTAGGTTAGGTTATATTACGTTATTGATGTATATAAAGGTCCCACGGGGACGTAGAGGCCAACAAGCCGGGAATGTGTTCAAATATTACCGCCGAGATGTTAGGTTGGGTTAGGTTATATTACGTTATAGATGTATATAAAGCTCCCACGGAGACGTAGAGGCCAACTCGCCATGAATGTTTTCAAATATTACCGCCGAGATGTTAGGCTGGTTTAGGTTAGGTTATATTACGTTATAGATGTATATAAAGTTCCCACGGAGACGTAAAGGCTAACAAGCCAGGAATGTGTTCAAATATTACCGCCGAGATGTTAGATTGGGTTAGGTTAGGTTATATTACGTTGTTGATGTATATAAATATCCCACGGAGACGTAGAGGCCAACAAGCCAGGAATGTGTTCAAATATTACCGCCGAGATGTTAGGTTGAGTTAGGTTAGGTTATATTACGTTATAGATGTATATAAAGATCCCACGGAGACGTAGAGGCCAACTCGCCATGAATGTTTTCAAATATTACCGCCGAGATGTTAGGTTGGGTTAGGTTAGGTTATATTACGTTATAGACGTATATAAAGGTCACACGGATACGTAGAGGCCAACAAGCCAGGAATGTGTTCAGATATTACCGCCGAGATGTTAGGTTGGGTTAGGTTAGGTTATATTACGTTATAGATGTATATAAAGTTCCCACGGAGACGTAGAGGCCAACAGGCCAGGAATGTGTTCAAATATTACCGCCGAGATGTTAGATTGGGTTAGGTTAGGTTATATTACGTTATTGATGTATATAAAGGTCCCACGGAGACGTAGAGGCCAACAAGCCAGGAATGTGTTCAAATATTACCGCCGAGATGTTAGGTTGGGTTAGGTTAGGTTATATTACGTTGTAGATGTATATAAAGTTCCCACGGCGACGTAGAGGCCAACAAGCCAGGAATGTGTTCAAATATTACCGCCGAGATGTTAGATTGGGTTAGGTTAGGTTATATTACGTTATTGATGTATATAAATAACCCACGGAGACGTAGAGGCCAACAAGCCAGGAATGTGTTCAAATATTACCGCCGAGATGTTATTTTGGGTTTGGTTAGGTTATATTACGTTATTGATGTATATAAATAACCCACGGAGACGTAGAGGCCAACAAGCCAGGAATGTGTTCAAATATTACCGCCGAGATATTATTTTGGGTTTGGTTAGGTTATATTACGTTATAGTTGTATATAAAGATCCCACGGAGACGTAGAGGCCAACAAGCCAGGAATGTCTTCAAATATTACCGCCGAGATTTTAGGTTGTGTTAGGTTAGGTTATATAACGTTATTGATGTATATAAAGGTCCCACGGAGACGTAGAGGCCAACTCGCCAGGAATGTGTTCAAATATTACCGCCGAGATGTTAGATTGGGTTAGGTTAGGTTATATTACGTTATTGATGTCTATAAAGGTCCCACGGTGACGTAGAGGCCAACAAGCCGGGAATGTGTTCAAATATTACCGCCGAGATGTTAGGTTGGGTTAGGTTAGGTTATATTACGTTATAGATGTATATAAAGTTCCCACGGAGACGTAGAGGCCAACAAGCCCGGAATGTGTTCAAATATTACCGCCGAGATGTTAGATTGGGTTAGGTTAGGTTATATTACGTTGTTGATGTATATAAATATCCCACGGAGACGTAGAGGCCAACAAGCCAGGAATGTGTTCAAATATTACCGCCGAGATGTTGGGTTGGGTTAGGTTAGGTTATATTACGTTATAGATGTATATAAAGATCCCACGGAGACGTAGAGGCCAACTCGCCATGAATGTTTTCAAATATTACCGCCGAGATGTTAGGTTGGGTTAGGTTAGGTTATATTACGTTATAGACGTATATAAAGGTCACACGGATACGTAGAGGCCAACAAGCCAGGAATGTGTTCAAATATTACCGCCGAGATGTTAGGTTGGGTTAGGTTAGGTTATATTACGTTATAGATGTATATAAAGGTCCCACGGAGACGTAGAGGCCAACAAGTCAGGAATGTGTTCAAATATTACCGCCGAGATGTTAGATTGGGTTAGGTTAGGTTATATTACGTTATTGATGTATATAAAGATCCCACGGAGACGTAGAGGCCAACAAGCCAGAATGTCTTCAAATATTACCGCCGAGATGTTAGGTTGGTTTAGGTTAGGTTATATTACGTTATTGATGTATATAAAGGTCCCACGGGGACGTAGAGGCCAACAAGCCGGGAATGTGTTCAAATATTACCGCCGAGATGATAGGTTGGGTTAGGTTAGGTTATATTACGTTATAGATGTATATAAAGATCCCACGGAGACGTAGAGGCCAACTCGCCATGAATGTTTTCAAGTATTACCGCCGAGATGTTAGATTGGGTTAGGTTAGGTTATATTACGTTATTAATGTATATAAAGATCCCACGGAGACGTAGAGGCCAACAAGCCAGAATGTCTTCAAATATTACCGCCGAGATGTTAGGTTGGTTTAGGTTAGGTTATATTACGTTATAGATGTATATAAAGGTCCCACGGAGACGTAGAGGCCAACAAGCCTGGAATGTGTTCAAATATTACCGCCGAGATGTTAGGTTGGTTTAGGTTAGGTTATATTACGTTATAGATGTATATAAAGTTCGCACGGAGACGTAGAGGCCAACAAGCCAGGAATGTGTTGAAGTATTACCGCCGAGATGTTAGATTGTGTTAGGTTAGGTTATATTACGTTATTGATGTATATAAAGGTCCCACGGAGACGTAGAGGCCAACTCGCCAGGAATGTTGTCAAATATTACCGCCCAGATGATAGGTTGTGTTAGGTTAGGTTATATTTCGTTACTGATGTTTATGAAGGTCAAACGGAGACGTAGAGGCCAACTCGCCAGTAATGTTGTCAAATATTACCGCCGAGATGATAGGTTGGGTTAGGTTAGGTTATATTACGTTATAGATGTACATAAAGATCCCTCGGCGACGTAGAGGCCAACTCGCCATGAATGTTTTCAAGTATTACCGCCGAGATGTTAGGTTGGGTTAGGTTAGGTTATATTACGTTATAGATGTATATAAAGGTCCCACGGAGACGTAGAGGCCAACTCGCCAGGTATGTTTTCAAATATTACCGCCGAGATGTTAGATTGGGTCAGGTTAGGCTATATTACGTTATTGATGTATATAAAGATCCCACGGATACGTAGAGGCCAACTCGCCAGGAATGTTGTCAAATATTACCGCCGAAATGATAGGTTGGATTAAGTTACGTTATATTTCGTTATTGATGCTTATGAAGGTCCCACGGAGACGTAGAGGCCAACTCGCCAGGTATGTTTTCTAATATTACCGCCGAGATGTTAGGTTGGGTTAGGTTAGGTTACATTACGTTATTGATGTATAAAAAGATCCCACGGAGACGGAGAAGCCAACTCGCCAGGAATGTTGTCAAATATTACTGCCGAGATGTTAGGTTGGGTTAGGTTAGGTTATATTACGTTATTGATGTATATAAAGGTCCCACGGGGACGTAGAGGCCAACTCGCCAGGTATGTTTTCAAATATTACCGCCGAGATGTTAGGTTGGGTTATGTTAGGTTACATTACGTTATTGATGTATAAAAAGATCCCACGGAGACGTAGAGACCAACAAGCCAGGAATGTGTTCAAATATTACCGCCGAGATGTTAGATTGGGTTAAGTTAGGTTATATGACATTATTGATATATATATATATCCCACGGGGACGTGGAGGCCAACAAGCCAGGAATGTGTTCAAATATTACCGCCGAGATGTTAGATTGGGTTAGGTTAGGTTATATTACGTTATTGATGTATATAAAGGTCCCACGGACACGTAGAGGCCAACAAGCCAGGAATGTGTTCAAATATTACCGCGGAGATGTTAGGTTGGGTTAGGTTAGGTTATATTACGTTATAGATGTATATAAAGTTCCCACGGAGACGTAGAGGCCAACAAGCCAGGAATATGTTCAAATATTACCGCCGAGATGTTAGATTGGTTTAGGTTAGGTTATATTACGTTATAGATGTATATAAAGATCCCACGGAGACGTAGAGGCCAACTCGCCATGAATGTTTTCAAGTATTACCGCCGAGATGATAGGTTGGATTAAGTTACGTTATATTTCGTTATTGATGCTTATGAAGTTCCCACGGAGACGTAGAGGCCAACTCGCCATGTATGTTTTCTAATATTACCGCCGAGATGTTAGGTTGGGTTAGGTTAGGTTATATTACGTTATTGATGCATAAAAAGATCCCACGGAGACGGAGAAGCCAGCTCGCCAGGAATGTTGTCAAATATTACTGCCGAGATGTTAGGTTGTGTTAGGTTAGGTTATATTACGTTATTGATGTATATAAAGGACCCACGGAGACGTAGAGGCCAACTCGCCAGGAATGTTGTCAAATATTACCGCCGAAATGATAGGTTGGATTAAGTTACGTTATATTTCGTTATTGATGCTTATGAAGTTCCCACGGAGACGTAGAGGCCAACTCGCCATGTATGTTTTCTAATATTACCGCCGAGATGTTAGGTTGGGTTATGTTATGTTATATTACGTTATTGATGTATAAAAAGATCCCACGGAGACGGAGAGGCCAACAAGCCAGGAATGTGTTCAAATATTACCGCCGAGATGTTAGATTGGGTTAGGTTAGGTTATATTACATTATTGATATATACATATATATATCCCACGGGGACGTGGACGCCAACGAGCCAGGAATGTGTTCAAATATTACCGCCGAGATGTTAGGTTGGGTTAGGTTAGGTTATATTACGTTATAGATGTATATAAAGATCCCACGGAGACGTAGAGGCCAACTCGCCCTGAATGTTTTCAAATATTACCGCCGAGATGTTAGGTTGGGTTAGGTTAGGTTATATTACGTTATAGACGTATATAAAGGTCACACGGATACGTAGAGGCCAACAAGCCAGGAATGTGTTCAAATATTACCGCCGAGATGTTAGGTTGGGTTAGGTTAGGTTTTATTACGTTATAGATGTATATAAAGTTCCCACGGAGAAGTAGAGGCCAACAGGCCTGGAATGTGTTCAAATATTACCGCCGAGATGTTAGATTGGGTTAGGTTAGGTTATATTACGTTATTGATGTATATAAAGATCCCACGGAGATGTAGAGGCGAACAAGCCAGAATGTCTTCAAATATTACCGCCGAGATGTTAGGTTGGGTTAGGTTAGGTTATATTACGTTATAGATGTATATAAAGATCCCACGGAGACGTAGAGGCCAACTCGCCATGAATGTTTTCAAATATTACCGCCGAGATGTTAGGTTGGGTTAGGTTAGGTTATATTACGTTATTGATGTATATAAAGATCCCACGGAGACGTAGAGGCCAACAAGCCAGGAATGTCTTCAAATATTACCGCCGAGATTTTAGGTTGTGTTAGGTTAGGTTATATAATGTTATTGATGTATATAAAGGTCCCACGGAGACGTAGAGGCCAACTCGCCAGGAATGTTGTCAAATATTACCGCCGAGATGTTAGGTTGGTTTAGGTTAAGTTATATTACGTTATAGATGTATATAAAGGTCCCACGGAGTCGTAGAGGCCAACAAGCCAGGAATGTGTTCAAATATTACCGCCGAGATGTTAGATTGGGTTAGGTTAGGTTATATTACGTTATTGATGTATATAAAGGTCCCACGGGGACGTAGAGGCCAACAAGCCGGGAATGTCTTCAAATATTACCGCCGAGATTTTAGGTTGTGTTAGGTTAGGTTATATTACGTTATTGATGTATATAAAGGTCCCACGGGGACGTAGAGGCCAACAAGCCGGGAATGTGTTCAAATATTACCGCCGAGATGTTAGGTTGGGTTAGGTTATATTACGTTATAGATGTATATAAAGCTCCCACGGAGACGTAGAGGCCAACAAGCCAGGAATGTGTTCAAATATTATCGCCGAGATGTTAGATTGGTTTAGGTTAGGTTATATTACGTTATTGATGTATAGAAAGGTCCCACGGAGACGTAGAGGCCAACAAGACAGGAATGTGTTCAAATATTACCGCGGAGATGTTAGGTTGGGTTAGGTTAGTTTATATTACGTTATTGATGTATATAAATGTACCACGGAGAGGTAGAGGCCAACTCGCCATGAATGTTTTCAAATATTACCGCCGAAATGTTAGATTGGGTTAGGTTAGGTTATATTACGTTATAGATGTATATAAAGTTCCCACGGAGACGTAGAGGCCAACAAGTCAGGAATGTGTTCAAATATTACCGCCGAGATGTTAGGTTGGTTTAGGTTAGGTTATATTACGTTATAGATATATATAAAGTTCGCACGGAGACGTAGAGGCCAACAAGCCAGGAATGTGTTGAAGTATTACCGCCGAGATGTTAGATTGTGTTAGGTTAGGTTATATTACGTTATTGATGTATATAAAGATCCCACGGAGACGTAGAGGCCAATAAGCCAGGAATGTCTTCAAATATTACCGCCGAGATGTTAGGTTGGGTTAGGTTAGGTTATATAACGTTATTGATGTATATAAAGGTCCCACGGAGAGGTAGAGGCCAACTCGCCAGGTATGTTTTCAAATATTAGCGCCGAGATGTTAGATTGGGTCAGGTTAGGCTATATTACGTTATTGATGTATATAAAGATCCCACGGATACATAGAGGCCAACTCGCCAGGAATGTTGTCAAATATTACCGCCGAAATGATAGGTTGGATTAAGTTACGTTATATTTCGTTATTGATGCTTATGAAGGTCCCACGGAGACGTAGAGGCCAACAAGCCAGGAATGTGTTCAAATATTACCGCCGAGATGTTAGATTGGGTTAGGTTAGGTTATATTACGTTATTGATGTATATAAAGGTCCCACGGGGACGTAGAGGCCAACAAGCCGGGAATGTCTTCAAATATTACCGCCGAGATTTTAGGTTGTGTTAGGTTAGGTTATATTACGTTATTGATGTATATAAAGGTCCCACGGGGACGTAGAGGCCAACAAGCCGGGAATGTGTTCAAATATTACCGCCGAGATGTTAGGTTGGGTTAGGTTATATTACGTTATAGATGTATATAAAGCTCCCACGGAGACGTAGAGGCCAACAAGCCAGGAATGTGTTCAAATATTATCGCCGAGATGTTAGATTGGTTTAGGTTAGGTTATATTACGTTATTGATGTATAGAAAGGTCCCACGGAGACGTAGAGGCCAACAAGACAGGAATGTGTTCAAATATTACCGCGGAGATGTTAGATTGGGTTAAGTTAGGTTATATAATGTTATTGATGTATATAAAGGTCCCACGGAGACGTAGAGGCCAACTCGCCAGGAATGTTGTCAAATATTACCGCCGAGATGTTAGGTTGGTTTAGGTTAAGTTATATTACGTTATAGATGTATATAAAGGTCCCACGGAGTCGTAGAGGCCAACAAGCCAGGAATGTGTTCAAATATTACCGCCGAGATGTTAGATTGGGTTAGGTTAGGTTATATTACGTTATTGATGTATATAAAGGTCCCACGGGGACGTAGAGGCCAACAAGCCGGGAATGTCTTCAAATATTACCGCCGAGATTTTAGGTTGTGTTAGGTTAGGTTATATTACGTTATTGATGTATATAAAGGTCCCACGGGGACGTAGAGGCCAACAAGCCGGGAATGTGTTCAAATATTACCGCCGAGATGTTAGGTTGGGTTAGGTTATATTACGTTATAGATGTATATAAAGCTCCCACGGAGACGTAGAGGCCAACAAGCCAGGAATGTGTTCAAATATTATCGCCGAGATGTTAGATTGGTTTAGGTTAGGTTATATTACGTTATTGATGTATAGAAAGGTCCCACGGAGACGTAGAGGCCAACAAGACAGGAATGTGTTCAAATATTACCGCGGAGATGTTAGGTTGGGTTAGGTTAGTTTATATTACGTTATTGATGTATATAAATGTACCACGGAGAGGTAGAGGCCAACTCGCCATGAATGTTTTCAAATATTACCGCCGAAATGTTAGATTGGGTTAGGTTAGGTTATATTACGTTATAGATGTATATAAAGTTCCCACGGAGACGTAGAGGCCAACAAGTCAGGAATGTGTTCAAATATTACCGCCGAGATGTTAGGTTGGTTTAGGTTAGGTTATATTACGTTATAGATATATATAAAGTTCGCACGGAGACGTAGAGGCCAACAAGCCAGGAATGTGTTGAAGTATTACCGCCGAGATGTTAGATTGTGTTAGGTTAGGTTATATTACGTTATTGATGTATATAAAGATCCCACGGAGACGTAGAGGCCAATAAGCCAGGAATGTCTTCAAATATTACCGCCGAGATGTTAGGTTGGGTTAGGTTAGGTTATATAACGTTATTGATGTATATAAAGGTCCCACGGAGAGGTAGAGGCCAACTCGCCAGGTATGTTTTCAAATATTAGCGCCGAGATGTTAGATTGGGTCAGGTTAGGCTATATTACGTTATTGATGTATATAAAGATCCCACGGATACATAGAGGCCAACTCGCCAGGAATGTTGTCAAATATTACCGCCGAAATGATAGGTTGGATTAAGTTACGTTATATTTCGTTATTGATGCTTATGAAGGTCCCACGGAGACGTAGAGGCCAACAAGCCAGGAATGTGTTCAAATATTACCGCCGAGATGTTAGATTGGGTTAGGTTAGGTTATATTACGTTATTGATGTATATAAAGGTCCCACGGGGACGTAGAGGCCAACAAGCCGGGAATGTCTTCAAATATTACCGCCGAGATTTTAGGTTGTGTTAGGTTAGGTTATATTACGTTATTGATGTATATAAAGGTCCCACGGGGACGTAGAGGCCAACAAGCCGGGAATGTGTTCAAATATTACCGCCGAGATGTTAGGTTGGGTTAGGTTATATTACGTTATAGATGTATATAAAGCTCCCACGGAGACGTAGAGGCCAACAAGCCAGGAATGTGTTCAAATATTATCGCCGAGATGTTAGATTGGTTTAGGTTAGGTTATATTACGTTATTGATGTATAGAAAGGTCCCACGGAGACGTAGAGGCCAACAAGACAGGAATGTGTTCAAATATTACCGCGGAGATGTTAGATTGGGTTAAGTTAGGTTATATTACATTATTGATATATATATATATCCCACGGGGACGTGGAAGCCAATAAGCCAGGAATGTGTTCAAATATTACCGCCGAGATGTTAGGTTGGGTTAGGTTAGGTTATATTACGTTATAGATGTATATAAAGGTCCCACGGAGACGTAGAGGCCAACAAGCCGGGAATGTGTTCAAATATTACCGCCGAGATGTTAGGTTGGGTTAGGTTAGGTTATATTACGTTATTGATGTATATAAAGCACCCACGGAGACGTAGAGGCCAACTCGCCAGGAATGATGTCAAATATTACCGCCGAGATGTTAGGTTGGGTTAGGGTAGGTTATATTACGTTATTGATGTTTATGAAGATCAAACGGAGACGGAGAAGCCAACTCGCCAGGAATGTTGTCAAATATTACCGCCGAGATTTTAGGTTGTGTTAGGTTAGGTTATATAACGTTATTGATGTATATAAAGGTCCCACGGAGACGTAGAGGCCAGCTCGCCAGGAATGTTATCAAATATTACCGCCCAGATGATAGGTTGTGTTAGGTTAGGTTATATTTCGTTACTGATGTTTATGAAGGTCAAACGGAGACGTAGAGGCCAACTCGCCAGTAATGTTTTCAAATATTACCGCCGAGAAGATAGGTTGGGTTAGGTTAGGTTATATTACGTTATAGATGTATATAAAGATCCCACGGAGACGTAGAGGCCAACTCGCCATGAATGTTTTCAAGTATTACCGCCGAGATGTTAGGTTAGGTTAGGTTAGGTTATATTACGTTATAGATGTATATAAAGGTCCCACGGAGACGTAGAGGCCAACAAGCCAGGAATGTCTTCAAATATTACCGCCGAGATGTTAGGTTGGGTTAGGTTAGGTTATATAACGTTATTGATGTATATAAATGTCCCACGGAGACGTAGAGGCCAACTCGCCATGTATGTTTTCTAATATTACCGCCGAGATGTTAGGTTGGGTTATGTTATGTTATATTACGTTATTGATGTATAAAAAGATCCCACGGAGACGTAGAGGCCAACAAGCCAGGAATGTGTTCAAATATTACCGCCGAGATGTTAGATTGAGTTAGGTTAGGTTATATTACATTATTGATATATATATATATATATATATATATATATATATATATATATATCCCACGGGGACGTGGAGGCCAAAGAGCCAGGAATGTGTTCAAATATTACCGCCGAGATGTTAGGTTGGGTTAGGTTAGGTTATATTACGTTATAGATGTATATAAAGGTCCCACGGAGACGTAGAGGCCAACAAGCCAGGAATGTGTTCAAATATTATCGCCGAGATGTTAGATTGGTTTAGGTTAGGTTATATTACGTTATTGATGTATAGAAAGGTCCCACGGAGACGTAGAGGCCAACAAGACAGGAATGTGTTCAAATATTACCGCGGAGATGTTAGGTTGGGTTAGGTTAGGTTATATTACGTTATAGATGTATATAAAGATCCCACGGAGACGTAGTGGCCAACAAGCCAGAATGTCTTCAAATATTACCGCCGAGATGTTAGGTTGGTTTAGGTTAGGTTATATTACGTTATAGATGTATATAAAGGTCCCACGGAGACGTAGAGGCCAACAAGTCAGGAATGTGTTCAAATATTACCGCCGAGATGTTAGGTTGGGTTAGGTTAGGTTATATTACGTTATAGATGTATATAAAGGTCCCACGGAGACGTAGAGGCCAACAAGTCAGGAATGTGTTCAAATATTACCGCCGAGATGTTAGATTGGGTTAGGTTAGGTTATATTACATTATTGATATATATATATATATATATATATATATATATATATATATATATATATCCCACGGGGACGTGGAGGCCAAAGAGCCAGGAATGTGTTCAAATATTACCGCCGAGATGTTAGGTTGGGTTAGGTTAGGTTATATTACGTTATAGATGTATATAAAGGTCCCACGGAGACGTAGAGGCCAACAAGCCAGGAATGTGTTCAAATATTATCGCCGAGATGTTAGATTGGTTTAGGTTAGGTTATATTACGTTATTGATGTATAGAAAGGTCCCACGGAGACGTAGAGGCCAACAAGACAGGAATGTGTTCAAATATTACCGCGGAGATGTTAGGTTGGGTTAGGTTAGGTTATATTACGTTATAGATGTATATAAAGATCCCACGGAGACGTAGTGGCCAACAAGCCAGAATGTCTTCAAATATTACCGCCGAGATGTTAGGTTGGTTTAGGTTAGGTTATATTACGTTATAGATGTATATAAAGGTCCCACGGAGACGTAGAGGCCAACAAGTCAGGAATGTGTTCAAATATTACCGCCGAGATGTTAGGTTGGGTTAGGTTAGGTTATATTACGTTATAGATGTATATAAAGGTCCCACGGAGACGTAGAGGCCAACAAGTCAGGAATGTGTTCAAATATTACCGCCGAGATGTTAGATTGGGTTAGGTTAGGTTATATTACGTTATTGATGTATATAAAGATCCCACGGAGACGTAGAGGCCAACAAGCCACAATGTCTTCAAATATTACCGCCGAGATGTTAGGTTGGTTTAGGTTAGGTTATATTACGTTATTGATGTATATAAAGGTCCCACGGGGACGTAGAGGCCAACAAGCCAGGAATGTGTTCAAATATTACCGAGGAGATGTTAGGTTGGGTTAGGTTAGGTTATATTACGTTATAGATGTATAAAAAGATCCCACGGAGACGTAGAGGTCAACAAGCCAGGAATGTGTTCAAATATTACCGCCGAGATGTTAGATTGGGTTAGGTTAGGTTATATTACGTTATTGATGTATATAAAGATCCCACGGAGACGTAGAGGCCAACAAGCCACAATGTCTTCAAATATTACCGCCGAGATGTTAGTTTGGTTTAGGTTAGGTTATATTACGTTATTGATGTGTATAAAGGTCCCACGGGGACGTAGAGGCCAACAAGCCAGGAATGTGTTCAAATATTACCGAGGAGATGTTAGGTTGGGTTAGGTTAGGTTATATTACGTTATAGATGTATATAAAGTTCCCACGGAGACGTAGAGGCCAACAAGCCAGGAATATGTTCAAATATTACCGCCGAGATGTTAGATTGGATTAGGTTAGGTTATATTACGTTATTGATGTATATAAAGATCCCACGGATACGTAGAGGCCAACTCGACAGGAATGTGTTCAAATATTACCGCCGAGATGTTAGATTGGGTTAGGTTACGTTATATTACGTTATTGATGTATGTAAAGGTCCCACGGGGACGTAGAAGCCAACTCGCCAGGAATGTTGTCAAATATTACTGCCGAGATGTTAGGTTGTGTTAGGTTAGGTTATATTACGTTATTGATGTATATAAAGGACCCACGGAGACGTAGAGGCCATCTCGCCAGGAATGTTGTCAAATATTACCGCCGAAATGATAGGTTGGATTAAGTTACGTTATATTTCGTTATTGATGCTTATGAAGTTCCCACGGAGACGTAGAGGCCAACTCGCCATGTATGTTTTCTAATATTACCGCCGAGATGTTAGGTTGGGTTATGTTATGTTATATTACGTTATTGATGTATATAAAGGTCCCACGGGGACGTAGAAGCCAACTCGCCAGGAATGTTGTCAAATATTACTGCCGAGATGTTAGGTTGTGTTAGGTTAGGTTATATTACGTTATTGATGTATATAAAGGACCCACGGAGACGTAGAGGCCATCTCGCCAGGAATGTTGTCAAATATTACCGCCGAAATGATAGGTTGGATTAAGTTACGTTATATTTCGTTATTGATGCTTATGAAGTTCCCACGGAGACGTAGAGGCCAACTCGCCATGTATGTTTTCTAATATTACCGCCGAGATGTTAGGTTGGGTTATGTTATGTTATATTACGTTATTGATGTATAAAAAGATCCCACGGAGACGTAGAGGCCAACAAGCCAGGAATGTGTTCAAATATTACCGCCGAGATGTTAGATTGAGTTAGGTTAGGTTATATTACATTATTGATATATATATATATATATATATATATATATATATATATATATATCCCACGGGGACGTGGAGGCCAAAGAGCCAGGAATCTGTTCAAATATTACCGCCGAGATGTTAGATTGGGTTAGGTTACGTTATATTACGTTATTGATGTATATAAAGGTCCCACGGGGACGTAGAGGCCAACAAGCCGGGAATGTGTTCAAATATTACCGCCGAGATGTTAGGTTGGGTTAGGTTAGGTTATATTACGTTATTGATGTATATAAAGCACCCACGGAGACGTAGAGGCCAACAAGCCAGGAATGTCTTCAAATATTACCGCCGAGATGTTAGGTTGTGTTATGTTAGGTTATATTTCGTTACTGATGTTTATGAAGGTCAAACGGAGACGGAGAAGCCAACTCGCCAGGAATGTTGTCAAATATTACCGCCGAGATTTTAGGTTGTGTTAGGTTAGGTTATATAACGTTATTGATGTATATAAAGGTCCCACGGAGACGTAGAGGCCAACTCGCCAGGAATGTTATCAAATATTACCGCCCAGATGATAGGTTGTGTTAGGTTAGGTTATATTTCGTTACTGATGTTTATGAAGGTCAAACGGAGACGTAGAGGCCAACTCGCCAGTAATGTTGTCAAATATTACCGCCGAGATGATAGGTTGGGTTAGGTTAGGTTATATTACGTTATAGATGTATATAAAGATCCCACGGAGACGTAGAGGCCAACTCGCCATGAATGTTTTCAAGTATTACCGCCGAGATGTTAGGTTGGGTTAGGTTAGGTTATATTACGTTATAGATGTATATAAAGGTCCCACGGAGACGTAGAGGCCAACAAGCCAGGAATGTCTTCAAATATTACCGCCGAGATGTTAGGTTGGGTTAGGTTAGGTTATATAACGTTATTGATGTATATAAAGGTCCCACGGAGACGTAGAGGCCAACTCGCCAGGAGTGTTGTCAAATATTACCGCCGAGATGATAGGTTGTGTTATGTTAGGTTATATTTCGTTACTGATGTTTATGAAGGTCAAACGGAGACGTAGAGGCCAACTCGCCAGTAATGTTGTCAAATATTACCGCCGAGATGATAGGTTTGGTTAGGTTAGGTTATATTACGTTATTGATCTATATAAAGCTCCCACGGAGACGTAGAGGCCAACTCGCCAGGAATGTTGTCAAATATTACCGCCGAAATGATAGGTTGGATTAAGTTACGTTATATTTCGTTATTGATGCTTATGAAGTTCCCACGGAGACGTAGAGGCCAACTCGCCATGTATGTTTTCTAATATTACCGCCGAGATGTTAGGTTGGGTTAGGTTAGGTTATATTACGTTATTGATGTATATAAATGTCCCACGGGGACGTAGAGGCCAACAAGCCGGGAATGTGTTCAAATATTACCGCCGAGATGTTAGGTTGGGTTAGGTTAGGTTATATTACGTTATTGATGTATATAAAGCACCCACGGAGACGTAGAGGCCAACAAGCCACAATGTCTTCAAATATTACCGCCGAGATGTTAGGTTGGTTTAGGTTAGGTTATATTACGTTATTGATGTATATAAAGGTCCCACGGGGACGTAGAGGCCAACAAGCCAGGAATGTGTTCAAATATTACCGAGGAGATGTTAGGTTGGGTTAGGTTAGGTTATATTACGTTATAGATGTATAAAAAGATCCCACGGAGACGTAGAGGTCAACAAGCCAGGAATGTGTTCAAATATTACCGCCGAGATGTTAGATTGGGTTAGGTTAGGTTATATTACGTTATTGATGTATATAAAGATCCCACGGAGACGTAGAGGCCAACAAGCCACAATGTCTTCAAATATTACCGCCGAGATGTTAGTTTGGTTTAGGTTAGGTTATATTACGTTATTGATGTGTATAAAGGTCCCACGGGGACGTAGAGGCCAACAAGCCAGGAATGTGTTCAAATATTACCGAGGAGATGTTAGGTTGGGTTAGGTTAGGTTATATTACGTTATAGATGTATATAAAGTTCCCACGGAGACGTAGAGGCCAACAAGCCAGGAATATGTTCAAATATTACCGCCGAGGTGTTAGGTTGGGTTAGGTTAGGTTATATTACGTTATTGATGTTTATGAAGATCAAACGGAGACGGAGAAGCCAACTCGCCAGGAATGTTGTCAAATATTACCGCCGAGATTTTAGGTTGTGTTAGGTTAGGTTATATAACGTTATTGATGTATATAAAGGTCCCACGGAGACGTAGAGGCCAACTCGCCAGGAATGTTATCAAATATTACCGCCCAGATGATAGGTTGTGTTAGGTTAGGTTATATTTCGTTACTGATGTTTATGAAGGTCAAACGGAGACGTAGAGGCCAACTCGCCAGTAATGTTGTCAAATATTACCGCCGAGATGATAGGTTGGGTTAGGCTAGGTTATACTACGTTATAGATGTATATAAAGATCCCACGGAGACGTAGAGGCCAACTCGCCATGAATGTTTTCAAGTATTACCGCCGAGATGTTAGGTTAGGTTAGGTTAGGTTATATTACGTTATAGATGTATATAAAGGTCCCACGGAGACGTAGAGGCCAACAAGCCAGGAATGTCTTCAAATATTACCGCCGAGATGTTAGGTTGGGTTAGGTTAGGTTATATAACGTTATTGATGTATAGAAAGGTCCCACGGAGACGTAGAGGCCAACTCGCCAGGAATGTTGTCAAATATTACCGCCGAGATGATAGGTTGTGTTATGTTAGGTTATATTTCGTTACTGATGTGTATGAAGGTCAAACGGAGACGTAGAGGCCAACTCGCCAGTAATGTTGTCAAATATTACCGCCGAGATGATAGGTTTGGTTAGGTTAGGTTATATTACGTTATTGATCTATATAAAGCTCCCACGGAGACGTAGAGGCCAACTCGCCAGGAATGTTGTCAAATATTACCGCCGAAATGATAGGTTGGATTAAGTTACGTTATATTTCGTTATTGATGCTTATGAAGTTCCCACGGAGACGTAGAGGCCAACTCGCCATGTATGTTTTCTAATATTACCGCCGAGATGTTAGGTTGGGTTAGGTTAGGTTATATTACGTTATTGATGTATATAAAGGTCCCACGGGGACGTAGAGGCCAACAAGCCGGGAATGTGTTCAAATATTACCGCCGAGATGTTAGGTTGGGTTAGGTTAGGTTATATTACGTTATTGATGTATATAAAGCACCCACGGAGACGTAGAGGCCAACTCGCCAGGAATGATGTCAAATATTACCGCCGAGGTGTTAGGTTGGGTTAGGTTAGGTTATATTACGTTATTGATGTTTATGAAGATCAAACGGAGACGGAGAAGCCAACTCGCCAGGAATGTTGTCAAATATTACCGCCGAGATGTTAGATTGGCTTAGGTTAGGTTATATTACGTTATTGATGTATATAAAGGTCCCACGGAGACGTAGAGGCCAACAAGCCAGGAATGTGTTCAAATATTACCGCCGAGATGTTAGGTTGGGTTAGGTTATATTACGTTATAGATGTATATAAAGTTCCCACGGAGACGTAGAGGCCAACTCGCCATGAATGTTTTCAAATATTACCGCCGAGATGTTAGGTTGGGTTAGGTTAGGTTATATTACGTTATAGACGTATATAAAGGTCACACGGATACGTAGTGGCCAACAAGCCAGGAATGTGTTCAGATATTACCGCCGAGATGTTAGGTTGGGTTAGGTTAGGTTATATTACGTTATAGATGTATATAAAGTTCCCACGAAGACGTAGAGGCCAACTCGCCATGAATGTGTTCAAATATTACCGCCGAGATGTTAGATTGGGTTAGGTTAGGTTATATTACGTTATTGATGTATATAAAGATCCCACGGAGACATAGAGGCCAACAAGCCAGGAATGTTTTCAAATATTACCGCAGAGATGTTAGATTGGGTTAGGTTAGGTTATATTACGTTGTTGATGTATATAAATATCCCACGGAGACGTAGAGGCCAACAAGCCAGGAATGTGTTCAAATATTACCGCCGAGATGTTAGATTGGGTTAGGTTAGGTTATATTACGTTGTTGATGTATATAAATTTCCCACGGAGACGTAGAGGCCAACAAGCCAGGAATGTGTTCAAATATTACCGCCGAGATGTTAGGTTGGGTTAGGTTAGGTTATATTAAGTTATAGATGTATATAAAGATCCCACGGAGACGTAGAGGCCAACTCGCCATGAATGTTTTCAAATATTACCGCCGAGATGTTAGGTTGGGTTAGGTTAGGTTATATTACGTTATTGATGTATATAAATATCCCACGGAGACGTAGAGGCCAACAAGCCAGGAATGTGTTCAAATAATACCGCCGAGATGTTAGGTTGGGTTAGGTTAGGTTATATTACGTTATAGATGTATATAAAGATCCCACGGAGACGTAGAGGCCAACAAGCCAGAATGTCTTCAAATATTACCGCCGAGATGTTAGGTTGGTTTAGGTTATGTTATATTACGTTATAGATGTATATAAAGGTCCCACGGAGACGTAGAGGCCAACAAGTCAGGAATGTGTTCAAATATTACCGCCGAGACGTTAGATTGGGTTAGGTTAGTTTATATTACGTTATTGATGTATATAAAGATCCCACGGAGACGTAGAGGCCAACAAGCCAGGAATGTGTTCAAATATTACCGCCGAGATGTTAGATTGGGTTAGGTTAGGTTATATTACGTTGTTGATGTATATAAATATCCCACGGAGACGTAGAGGCCAACAAGCCAGGAATGTGTTCAAATATTACCGCCGAGATGTTAGGTTGGTTTAGGTTAGGTTATATTACGTTATAGATGTATATAAAGTTCCCACGGAGACGTAGAGGCCAACAAGCCAGGAATGTGTTCAAATATTACCGCCGAGATGATAGGTTGGGTCAGGTTAGGTTATATTACGTTATAGATGTATATAAAGATCCCACGGAGACGTAGAAGCCAACTCGCCATGAATGTTTTCAAATATTACCGCCGAGATGTTAGGTTGGGTTAGGTTAGGTTATATTACGTTATAGATGTATATAAAGTTCCCACGGAGACGTAGAGGCCAACAGGCCAGGAATGTGTTCAAATATTACCGCCGAGATGTTAGATTGGGTTCGGTTAGGTTATATTACGTTATTGATGTATATAAAGATCCCACGGAGACGTAGAGGCCAACAAGCCAGGAATGTCTTCAAATATTACCGCCGAGATTTTAGGTTGTGTTAGGTTAGGTTATATAACGTTATTGATGTATATAAAGGTCCCACGGAGACGTAGAGGCCAACTCGCCGGGAATGTTGTCAAATATTACCGCCGAGATGTTAGGTTGGTTTAGGTTAGGTTATATTACGTTATAGATGTATATAAAGGTAACACGGAGACGTAGAGGCCAACAAGCCAGTAATGTGTTCAAATATTACCGCCGAGATGTTAGATTGGGTTAGGTTAGGTTATATTACGTTATTGATGTATATAAAGGTCCCACGGGGACGTAGAGGCCAACAAGCCGGGAATGTGTTCAAATATTACCGCCGAGATGTTAGGTTGGGTTAGGTTATATTACGTTATAGATGTATATAAAGTTCCCACGGAGACGTAGAGGCCAACTCGCCATGAATGTTTTCAAATATTACCGCCGAGATGTTAGGCTGGTTTAGGTTAGGTTATATTACGTTATAGATGTATATAAAGTTCCCACGGAGACGTAGAGGCCAACAAGCCAGGAATGTGTTCAAATAATACCGCCGAGATGTTAGGTTGGGTTAGGTTAGGTTATATTACGTTATAGATGTATATAAAGATCCCACGGAGACGTAGAGGCCAACAAGCCAGAATGTCTTCAAATATTACCGCCGAGATGTTAGGTTGGTTTAGGTTATGTTATATTACGTTATAGATGTATATAAAGGTCCCACGGAGACGTAGAGGCCAACAAGTCAGGAATGTGTTCAAATATTACCGCCGAGACGTTAGATTGGGTTAGGTTAGGTTATATTACGTTATTGATGTATATAAAGATCCCACGGAGACGTAGAGGCCAACAAGCCAGGAATGTGTTCAAATATTACCGCCGAGATGTTAGATTGGGTTAGGTTAGGTTATATTACGTTGTTGATGTATATAAATATCCCACGGAGACGTAGAGGCCAACAAGCCAGGAATGTGTTCAAATATTACCGCCGAGATGTTAGGTTGGTTTAGGTTAGGTTATATTACGTTATAGATGTATATAAAGTTCCCACGGAGACGTAGAGGCCAACAAGCCAGGAATGTGTTCAAATATTACCGCCCAGATGTTAGGTTGGGTCAGGTTAGGTTATATTACGTTATAGATGTATATAAAGATCCCAAGGAGACGTAGAAGCCAACTCGCCATGAATGTTTTCAAATATTACCGCCGAGATGTTAGGTTGGGTTAGGTTAGGTTATATTACGTTATAGATGTATATAAAGTTCCCACGGAGACGTAGAGGCCAACAGGCCAGGAATGTGTTCAAATATTACCGCCGAGATGTTAGATTGGGTTCGGTTAGGTTATATTACGTTATTGATGTATATAAAGATCCCACGGAGACGTAGAGGCCAACAAGCCAGGAATGTCTTCAAATATTACCGCCGAGATTTTAGGTTGTGTTAGGTTAGGTTATATAACGTTATTGATGTATATAAAGGTCCCACGGAGACGTAGAGGCCAACTCGCCAGGAATGTTGTCAAATATTACCGCCGAGATGTTAGGTTGGTTTAGGTTAGGTTATATTACGTTATAGATGTATATAAAGGTAACACGGAGACGTAGAGGCCAACAAGCCAGTAATGTGTTCAAATATTACCGCCGAGATGTTAGATTGGGTTAGGTTAGGTTATATTACGTTATTGATGTATATAAAGGTCCCACGGGGACGTAGAGGCCAACAAGCCGGGAATGTGTTCAAATATTACCGCCGAGATGTTAGGTTGGGTTAGGTTATATTACGTTATAGATGTATATAAAGTTCCCACGGAGACGTAGAGGCCAACTCGCCATGAATGTTTTCAAATATTACCGCCGAGATGTTAGGCTGGTTTAGGTTAGGTTATATTACGTTATAGATGTATATAAAGTTCCCACGAAGACGTAGAGGCCAACTCGCCATGAATGTGTTCAAATATTACCGCCGAGATGTTAGATTGGGTTAGGTTAGGTTATATTACGTTATTGATGTATATAAAGATCCCACGGAGACGTAGAGGCCAACAAGCCAGTAATGTGTTCAAATATTACCGCCGAGATGTTAGATTGGGTTAGGTTAGGTTATATTACGTTATTGATGTATATAAAGGTCCCACGGGGACGTAGAGGCCAACAAGCCGGGAATGTGTTCAAATATTACCGCCGAGATGTTAGGTTGGGTTAGGTTATATTACGTTATAGATGTATATAAAGTTCCCACGGAGACGTAGAGGCCAACTCGCCATGAATGTTTTCAAATATTACCGCCGAGATGTTAGGCTGGTTTAGGTTAGGTTATATTACGTTATAGATGTATATAAAGTTCCCACGAAGACGTAGAGGCCAACTCGCCATGAATGTGTTCAAATATTACCGCCGAGATGTTAGATTGGGTTAGGTTAGGTTATATTACGTTATTGATGTATATAAAGATCCCACGGAGACGTAGAGGCCAACAAGCCAGTAATGTGTTCATATATTACCGCCGAGATGTTAGATTGGGTTAGGTTAGGTTATATTACGTTATTGATGTATATAAAGGTCCCACGGGGACGTAGAGGCCAACAAGCCAGAATGTCTTCAAATATTACCGCCGAGATGTTAGGTTGGTTTAGGTTAGGTTATATTACGTTATAGATGTATATAAAGTTCCCACGGAGACGTAGAGGCCAACAGGCCAGGAATGTTTTCAAATATTACCGCCGAGATGTTAGGTTGGGTTAGGTTAGGTTATATTACGTTATTGATGTATATAAAGGTCCCACGGAGACGTAGAGGCCAACAAGCCAGGAATGTGTTCAAATATTACCGCCGAGATGTTAGGTTGGGTTAGGTTAGGTTATATTACGTTATTGATGTATATAAAGATCCCACGGAGACGTAGAGGCCAACAAGCCAGGAATGTGTTCAAATATTACCGCCGAGATGTTAGGTTGGGTTAGGTTAGGTTATATTACGTTATTGATGTATATAAAGGTCCCACGGAGACGTAGAGGCCAACAAGCCAGGAATGTGTTCAAATATTACCGCCGAGATGTTAGGTTGGGTTAGGTTATATTACGTTATAGATGTATATAAAGTTCCCACGGAGACGTAGAGGCCAACTCGCCATGAATGTTTTCAAATATTACCGCCGAGATGTTAGATTGGCTTAGGTTAGGTTATATTACGTTATTGATGTATATAAAGGTCCCACGGAGACGTAGAGGCCAACAAGCCAGGATGTCTTCAAATATTACCGCCGAGATGTTAGGTTGGTTTAGGTTATGTTATATTACGTTATAGATGTATATAAAGGTCCCACGGATACGTAGAGGCCAACAAGTCAGGAATGTGTTCAAATATTACCGCCGAGACGTTAGATTGGGTTAGGTTAGGTTATATTACGTTATTGATGTACATAAAGATCCCACGGAGACGTAGAGGCCAACAAGCCAGGAATGTGTTCAAATATTACCGCCGAGATGTTAGATTGGGTTAGGTTAGGTTATGTTACGTTGTTGATGTATATAAATATCCCACGGAGACGTAGAGGCCAACAAGCCAGGAATGTGTTCAAATATTACCGCCGAGATGTTAGGTTGGGTTAGGTTAGGTTATATTACGTTATAGATGTATATAAAGGTCCCACGGAGACGTAGAGGCCAACAAGTCAGGAATGTGTTCAAATATTACCGCCGAGATGTTAGGTTGGGTTAGGTTAGGTTATATTACGTTATAGATGTATATAAAGGTCCCACGGAGACGTAGAGGCCAACAAGCCAGGAATGTGTTCAAATATTACCGCCGAGATGTTAGGTTGGGTTAGGTTATATTACGTTATAGATGTATATAAAGTTCCCACGGAGACGTAGAGGCCAACTCGCCATGAATGTTTTCAAATATTACCGCCGAGATGTTAGATTGGGTTAGGTTAGGTTATATTACGTTATAGATGTATATAAAGTTCCCACGAAGACGTAGAGGCCAACTCGCCATGAATGTGTTCAAATATTACCGCCGAGATGTTAGATTGGGTTAGGTTAGGTTATATTACGTTATTGATGTATATAAAGATCCCACGGAGACATAGAGGCCAACAAGCCAGGAATGTTTTCAAATATTACCGCAGAGATGTTAGTTTGGGTTAGGTTCGGTTATATAACGTTATTGATGTATATAAATATCCCACGGAGACGTAGAGGCCAACAAGCCAGGAATGTGTTCAAATAATACCGCCGAGATGTTAGGTTGGGTTAGGTTAGGTTATATTACGTTATAGATGTATATAAAGATCCCACGGAGACGTAGAGGCCAACAAGCCAGGATGTCTTCAAATATTACCGCCGAGATGTTAGGTTGGTTTAGGTTATGTTATATTACGTTATAGATGTATATAAAGGTCCCACGGATACGTAGAGGCCAACAAGTCAGGAATGTGTTCAAATATTACCGCCGAGACGTTAGATTGGGTTAGGTTAGGTTATATTACGTTATTGATGTATATAAAGATCCCACGGAGACGTAGAGGCCAACAAGCCAGGAATGTGTTCAAATATTACCGCCGAGATGTTAGATTGGGTTAGATTAGGTTATATTACGTTATTGATGTATATAAAGGTCCCACGGAGACGTAGAGGCCAACAAGCCAGGAATGTGTTCAAATATTACCGCCGAGATGTTAGGTTGGGTTGGGTTAGGTTATATTACGTTATTGATGTATATAAAGATCCCACGGAGACATAGAGGCCAACAAGCCAGGAATGTCTTCAAATATTACCGCAGAGATGTTAGTTTGGGTTAGGTTCGGTTATATAACGTTATTGATTTATATAAATATCCCACGGAGACGTAGAGGCCAACAAGCCAGGAATGTGTTCAAATAATACCGCCGAGATGTTAGGTTGGGTTAGGTTAGGTTATATTACGTTATAGATGTATATAAAGATCCCACGGAGACGTAGAGGCCAACAAGCCAGGATGTCTTCAAATATTACCGCCGAGATGTTAGGTTGGTTTAGGTTATGTTATATTACGTTATAGATGTATATAAAGGTCCCACGGATACGTAGAGGCCAACAAGTCAGGAATGTGTTCAAATATTACCGCCGAGACGTTAGATTGGGTTAGGTTAGGTTATATTACGTTATTGATGTATATAAAGATCCCACGGAGACGTAGAGGCCAACAAGCCAGGAATGTGTTCAAATATTCCCGCCGAGATGTTAGATTGGGTTAGGTTAGGTTATATTACGTTGTTGATGTATATAAATATCCCACGGAGACGTAGAGGCCAACAAGCCAGGAATGTGTTCAAATATTACCGCCGAGATGTTAGGTTGGGTTAGGTTAGGTTATATTACGTTATAGATGTATATAAAGGTCCCACGGAGACGTAGAGGCCAACAAGTCAGGAATGTGTTCAAATATTACCGCCGAGATGTTAGGTTGGGTTAGGTTAGGTTATATTACGTTATAGATGTATATAAAGGTCCCACGGAGACGTAGAGGCCAACAAGCCAGGAATGTGTTCAAATATTACCGCCGAGATGTTAGATTGGGTTAGGTTAGGTTATATTACGTTATTGATGTATATAAAGGTCCCACGGAGACGTAGAGGCCAACAAGCCAGGAATGTGTTCAAATATTACCGCCGAGATGTTAGGTTGGGTCAGGTTAGGTTATATTACGTTATAGATGTATATAAAGATCCCACGGAGACGTAGAAGCCAACTCGCCATGAATGTTTTCAAATATTACCGCCGAGATGTTAGGTTGGGTTAGGTTAGGTTATATTACGTTATAGATGTATATAAAGATCCCACGGAGACGTAGAGGCCAACAAGCCAGGATGTCTTCAAATATTACCGCCGAGATGTTAGGTTGGTTTAGGTTATGTTATATTACGTTATAGATGTATATAAAGGTCCCACGGATACGTAGAGGCCAACAAGTCAGGAATGTGTTCAAATATTACCGCCGAGACGTTAGATTGGGTTAGGTTAGGTTATATTACGTTATTGATGTATATAAAGATCCCACGGAGACGTAGAGGCCAACAAGCCAGGAATGTGTTCAAATATTACCGCCGAGATGTTAGATTGGGTTAGGTTAGGTTATATTACGTTGTTGATGTATATAAATATCCCACGGAGACGTAGAGGCCAACAAGCCAGGAATGTGTTCAAATATTACCGCCGAGATGTTAGGTTGGGTTAGGTTAGGTTATATTACGTTATAGATGTATATAAAGGTCCCACGGAGACGTAGAGGCCAACAAGTCAGGAATGTGTTCAAATATTACCGCCGAGATGTTAGGTTGGGTTAGGTTAGGTTATATTACGTTATAGATGTATATAAAGGTCCCACGGAGACGTAGAGGCCAACAAGCCAGGAATGTGTTCAAATATTACCGCCGAGATGTTAGATTGGGTTAGGTTAGGTTATATTACGTTATTGATGTATATAAAGGTCCCACGGAGACGTAGAGGCCAACAAGCCAGGAATGTGTTCAAATATTACCGCCGAGATGTTAGGTTGGGTTGGGTTAGGTTATATTACGTTATAGATGTATATAAAGTTCCCACGGAGACGTAGAGGCCAACTCGCCATGAATGTCTTCAAATATTACCGCCGAGATGTTAGATTGGGTTAGGTTAGGTTATATTACGTTATAGATGTATATAAAGTTCCCACGGAGACGTAGAGGCCAACAAGCCAGGAATGTGTTCAAATATTACCGCCGAGATGTTAGGTTGGGTCAGGTTAGGTTATATTACGTTATAGATGTATATAAAGATCCCACGGAGACGTAGAAGCCAACTTGCCATGAATGTTTTCAAATATTACCGCCGAGATGTTAGGTTGGGTTAGGTTAGGTTATATTACGTTATAGATGTATATAAAGTTCCCACGGAGACGTAGAGGCCAACAGGCCAGGAATGTGTTCAAATATTACCGCCGAGATGTTAGATTGGGTTCGGTTAGGTTATATTACGTTATTGATGTATATAAAGATCCCACGGAGACGTAGAGGCCAACAAGCCAGGAATGTGTTCAAATATTACCGCCGAGATGTTAGATTGGGTTAGGTTAGGTTATATTACGTTATTGATGTATATAAAGGTCCCACGGGGACGTAGAGGCCAACAAGCCGGGAATCTGTTCAAATATTACCGCCGAGATGTTAGGTTGGGTTAGGTTATATTACGTTATAGATGTATATAAAGTTCCCACGGAGACGTAGAGGCCAACTCGCCATGAATGTTTTCAAATATTACCGCCGAGATGTTAGGCTGGTTTAGGTTAGGTTATATTACGTTATAGATGTATATAAAGTTCCCACGGAGACGTAGAGGCTAACAAGCCAGGAATGTGTTCAAATATTACCGCCGAGATGTTAGATTGGGTTAGGTTAGGTTATATTACGTTGTTGATGTATATAAATATCCCACGGAGACGTAGAGGCCAACAAGCCAGGAATGTGTTCAAATATTACCGCCGAGATGTTAGGTTGGGTTAGGTTAGGTTATATTACGTTATAGACGTATATAAAGGTCACACGGATACGTAGAGGCCAACAAGCCAGGAATGTGTTCAGATATTACCGCCGAGATGTTAGGTTGGGTTAGGTTAGGTTATATTACGTTATAGATGTATATAAAGTTCCCACGGAGACGTAGTGGCCAACAGGCCAGGAATGTGTTCAAATATTACCGCCGAGATGTTAGGTTGGGTTAGGTTAGGTTATATTACGTTATTGATGTATATAAAGGTCCCACGGAGACGTAGAGGCCAACAAGCCAGGAATGTGTTCAAATATTACCGCCGAGATGTTAGGTTGGGTTAGGTTAGGTTATATTACGTTATAGATGTATATAAAGTTCCCACGGAGACGTAGAGGCCAACAAGCCAGGAATGTGTTCAAATATTACCGCCGAGATGTTAGATTGGGTTAGGTTAGGTTATATTACGTTGTTGATGTATATAAATATCCCACGGAGACGTAGAGGCCAACAAGCCAGGAATGTGTTCAAATATTACCGCCGAGATGTTAGATTGGGTTAGGTTAGGTTATATTACGTTGTTGATGTATATAAATTTCCCACGGAGACGTAGAGGCCAACAAGCCAGGAATGTGTTCAAATATTACCGCCGAGATGTTAGGTAGGGTTAGGTTAGGTTATATTACGTTATAGATGTATATAAAGATCCCACGGAGACGTAGAGGCCAACTCGCCATGAATGTTTTCAAATATTACCGCCGAGATGTTAGGTTGGGTTAGGTTAGGTTATATTACGTTATAGACGTATATAAAGGTCACACGGATACGTAGAGGCCAACAAGCCAGGAATGTGTTCAGATATTACCGCCGAGATGTTAGGTTGGGTTAGGTTAGGTTATATTACGTTATAGATGTATATAAAGTTCCCACGAAGACGTAGAGGCCAACAGGCCAGGAATGTGTTCAAATATTACCACCGAGATGTTAGATTGGGTTAGGTTAGGTTATATTACGTTATTGATGTATATAAAGATCCCACGGAGACGTAGAGTCCAACAAGCCAGGAATGTCTTCAAATATTACCGCAGAGATGTTAGTTTGGGTTAGGTTCGGTTATATAACGTTATTGATGTATATAAATATCCCACGGAGACGTAGAGGCTAACAAGCCAGGAATGTGTTCAAATATTACCGCCGAGATGTTAGTTTGGGTTAGGTTCGGTTATATAACGTTATTGATGTATATAAATATCCCACGGAGACGTAGAGGCCAACAAGCCAGGAATGTGTTCAAATAATACCGCCGAGATGTTAGGTTGGGTTAGGTTAGGTTATATTACGTTATAGATGTATATAAAGATCCCACGGAGACGTAGAGGCCAACAAGCCAGGATGTCTTCAAATATTACCGCCTAGATGTTAGGTTGGTTTAGGTTATGTTATATTACGTTATAGATGTATATAAAGGTCCCACGGATACGTAGAGGCCAACAAGTCAGGAATGTGTTCAAATATTACCGCCGAGACGTTAGATTGGGTTAGGTTAGGTTATATTACGTTATTGATGTATATAAAGATCCCACGGAGACGTAGAGGCCAACAAGCCAGGAATGTGTTCAAATATTACCGCCGAGATGTTAGATTGGGTTAGGTTAGGTTATATTACGTTATTGATGTATATAAAGGTCCCACGGAGACGTAGAGGCCAACAAGCCAGGAATGTGTTCAAATATTACCGCCGAGATGTTAGGTTGGGTTGGGTTAGGTTATATTACGTTATTGATGTATATAAAGATCCCACGGAGACATAGAGGCCAACAAGCCAGGAATGTCTTCAAATATTACCGCAGAGATGTTAGTTTGGGTTAGGTTCGGTTATATAACGTTATTGATTTATATAAATATCCCACGGAGACGTAGAGGCCAACAAGCCAGGAATGTGTTCAAATAATACCGCCGAGATGTTAGGTTGGGTTAGGTTAGGTTATATTACGTTATAGATGTATATAAAGATCCCACGGAGACGTAGAGGCCAACAAGCCAGGATGTCTTCAAATATTACCGCCGAGATGTTAGGTTGGTTTAGGTTATGTTATATTACGTTATAGATGTATATAAAGGTCCCACGGATACGTAGAGGCCAACAAGTCAGGAATGTGTTCAAATATTACCGCCGAGACGTTAGATTGGGTTAGGTTAGGTTATATTACGTTATTGATGTATATAAAGATCCCACGGAGACGTAGAGGCCAACAAGCCAGGAATGTGTTCAAATATTCCCGCCGAGATGTTAGATTGGGTTAGGTTAGGTTATATTACGTTGTTGATGTATATAAATATCCCACGGAGACGTAGAGGCCAACAAGCCAGGAATGTGTTCAAATATTACCGCCGAGATGTTAGGTTGGGTTAGGTTAGGTTATATTACGTTATAGATGTATATAAAGGTCCCACGGAGACGTAGAGGCCAACAAGTCAGGAATGTGTTCAAATATTACCGCCGAGATGTTAGGTTGGGTTAGGTTAGGTTATATTACGTTATAGATGTATATAAAGGTCCCACGGAGACGTAGAGGCCAACAAGCCAGGAATGTGTTCAAATATTACCGCCGAGATGTTAGATTGGGTTAGGTTAGGTTATATTACGTTATTGATGTATATAAAGGTCCCACGGAGACGTAGAGGCCAACAAGCCAGGAATGTGTTCAAATATTACCGCCGAGATGTTAGGTTGGGTTGGGTTAGGTTATATTACGTTATAGATGTATATAAAGTTCCCACGGAGACGTAGAGGCCAACTCGCCATGAATGTCTTCAAATATTACCGCCGAGATGTTAGATTGGGTTAGGTTAGGTTATATTACGTTATTGATGTATATAAAGGTCCCACGGAGACGTAGAGGCCAACAAGCCAGGAATGTGTTCAAATATTACCGCCGAGATGTTAGGTTGGTTTAGGTTAGGTTATATTACGTTATAGATGTATATAAAGTTCCCACGGAGACGTAGAGGCCAACAAGCCAGGAATGTGTTCAAATATTACCGCCGAGATGTTAGGTTGGGTCAGGTTAGGTTATATTACGTTATAGATGTATATAAAGATCCCACGGAGACGTAGAAGCCAACTCGCCATGAATGTTTTCAAATATTACCGCCGAGATGTTAGGTTGGGTTAGGTTAGGTTATATTACGTTATAGATGTATATAAAGTTCCCACGGAGACGTAGAGGCCAACAGGCCAGGAATGTGTTCAAATATTACCGCCGAGATGTTAGATTGGGTTCGGTTAGGTTATATTACGTTATTGATGTATATAAAGATCCCACGGAGACGTAGAGGCCAACAAGCCAGGAATGTGTTCAAATATTACCGCCGAGATGTTAGATTGGGTTAGGTTAGGTTATATTACGTTATTGATGTATATAAAGGTCCCACGGGGACGTAGAGGCCAACAAGCCGGGAATCTGTTCAAATATTACCGCCGAGATGTTAGGTTGGGTTAGGTTATATTACGTTATAGATGTATATAAAGTTCCCACGGAGACGTAGAGGCCAACTCGCCATGAATGTTTTCAAATATTACCGCCGAGATGTTAGGCTGGTTTAGGTTAGGTTATATTACGTTATAGATGTATATAAAGTTCCCACGGAGACGTAGAGGCTAACAAGCCAGGAATGTGTTCAAATATTACCGCCGAGATGTTAGATTGGGTTAGGTTAGGTTATATTACGTTGTTGATGTATATAAATATCCCACGGAGACGTAGAGGCCAACAAGCCAGGAATGTGTTCAAATAATACCGCCGAGATGTTAGGTTGGGTTAGGTTAGGTTATATTACGTTATAGATGTATATAAAGATCCCACGGAGACGTAGAGGCCAACAAGCCAGGATGTCTTCAAATATTACCGCCGAGATGTTAGGTTGGTTTAGGTTATGTTATATTACGTTATAGATGTATATAAAGGTCCCACGGATACGTAGAGGCCAACAAGTCAGGAATGTGTTCAAATATTACCGCCGAGACGTTAGATTGGGTTAGGTTAGGTTATATTACGTTATTGATGTATATAAAGATCCCACGGAGACGTAGAGGCCAACAAGCCAGGAATGTGTTCAAATATTACCGCCGAGATGTTAGATTGGGTTAGGTTAGGTTATATTACGTTATTGATGTATATAAAGGTCCCACGGAGACGTAGAGGCCAACAAGCCAGGAATGTGTTCAAATATTACCGCCGAGATGTTAGGTTGGGTTGGGTTAGGTTATATTACGTTATTGATGTATATAAAGATCCCACGGAGACATAGAGGCCAACAAGCCAGGAATGTCTTCAAATATTACCGCAGAGATGTTAGTTTGGGTTAGGTTCGGTTATATAACGTTATTGATTTATATAAATATCCCACGGAGACGTAGAGGCCAACAAGCCAGGAATGTGTTCAAATAATACCGCCGAGATGTTAGGTTGGGTTAGGTTAGGTTATATTACGTTATAGATGTATATAAAGATCCCACGGAGACGTAGAGGCCAACAAGCCAGGATGTCTTCAAATATTACCGCCGAGATGTTAGGTTGGTTTAGGTTATGTTATATTACGTTATAGATGTATATAAAGGTCCCACGGATACGTAGAGGCCAACAAGTCAGGAATGTGTTCAAATATTACCGCCGAGACGTTAGATTGGGTTAGGTTAGGTTATATTACGTTATTGATGTATATAAAGATCCCACGGAGACGTAGAGGCCAACAAGCCAGGAATGTGTTCAAATATTACCGCCGAGATGTTAGGTTGGGTTAGGTTAGGTTATATTACGTTATAGATGTATATAAAGATCCCACGGAGACGTAGAGGCCAACAAGCCAGGAATGTGTTCAAATATTACCGCCGAGATGTTAGGTTGGGTTAGGTTAGGTTATATTACGTTATAGATGTATATAAAGTTCCCACGGAGACGTAGAGGCCAACAGGCCAGGAATGTGTTCAAATATTACCGCCGAGATGTTAGATTGGGTTCGGTTAGGTTATATTACGTTATTGATGTATATAAAGATCCCACGGAAACGTAGAGGCCAACAGGCCAGGAATGTGTTCAAATATTACCGCCGAGATGTTAGATTGGGTTCGGTTAGGTTATATTACGTTATTGATGTATATAAAGATCCCACGGAGACGTAGAGGCCAACAAGCCAGGAATGTGTTCAAATATTACCGCCGAGATGTTAGATTGGGTTAGGTTAGGTTATATTACGTTATTGATGTATATAAAGGTCCCACGGGGACGTAGAGGCCAACAAGCCGGGAATCTGTTCAAATATTACCGCCGAGATGTTAGGTTGGGTTAGGTTAGGTTATATTACGTTATAGACGTATATAAAGGTCACACGGATACGTAGAGGCCAACAAGCCAGGAATGTGTTCAGATATTACCGCCGAGATGTTAGGTTGGGTTAGGTTAGGTTATATTACGTTATAGATGTATATAAAGTTCCCACGGAGACGTAGAGGCCAACAGGCCAGGAATGTGTTCAAATATTACCGCCGAGATGTTAGATTGGGTTCGGTTAGGTTATATTACGTTATTGATGTATATAAAGATCCCACGGAGACGTAGAGGCCAACAAGCCAGGAATGTGTTCAAATATTACCGCCGAGATGTTAGATTGGGTTAGGTTAGGTTATATTACGTTATTGATGTATATAAAGGTCCCACGGGGACGTAGAGGCCAACAAGCCGGGAATCTGTTCAAATATTACCGCCGAGATGTTAGGTTGGGTTAGGTTAGGTTATATTACGTTATAGACGTATATAAAGGTCACACGGATACGTAGAGGCCAACAAGCCAGGAATGTGTTCAGATATTACCGCCGAGATGTTAGGTTGGGTTAGGTTAGGTTATATTACGTTATAGATGTATATAAAGTTCCCACGGAGACGTAGAGGCCAACAGGCCAGGAATGTGTTCAAATATTACCGCCGAGATGTTAGGTTGGGTTAGGTTGGGTTATATTACGTTATTGATGTATATAAAGGTCCCACGGAGACGTAGAGGCCAACAAGCCAGGAATGTGTTCAAATATTACCGCCGAGATGTTAGGTTGGGTTAGGTTAGGTTATATTACGTTATAGATGTATATAAAGTTCCCACGGAGACGTAGAGGCCAACAAGCCAGGAATGTGTTCAAATATTACCGCCGAGATGTTAGATTGGGTTAGGTTAGGTTATATTACGTTGTTGATGTATATAAATATCCCACGGAGACGTAGAGGCCAACAAGCCAGGAATGTGTTCAAATATTACCGCCGAGATGTTAGATTGGGTTAGGTTAGGTTATATTACGTTGTTGATGTATATAAATTTCCCACGGAGACGTAGAGGCCAACAAGCCAGGAATGTGTTCAAATATTACCGCCGAGATGTTAGGTAGGGTTAGGTTAGGTTATATTACGTTATAGATGTATATAAAGATCCCACGGAGACGTAGAGGCCAACTCGCCATGAATGTTTTCAAATATTACCGCCGAGATGTTAGGTTGGGTTAGGTTAGGTTATATTACGTTATAGACGTATATAAAGGTCACACGGATACGTAGAGGCCAACAAGCCAGGAATGTGTTCAGATATTACCGCCGAGATGTTAGGTTGGGTTAGGTTAGGTTATATTACGTTATAGATGTATATAAAGTTCCCACGAAGACGTAGAGGCCAACAGGCCAGGAATGTGTTCAAATATTACCACCGAGATGTTAGATTGGGTTAGGTTAGGTTATATTACGTTATTGATGTATATAAAGATCCCACGGAGACGTAGAGTCCAACAAGCCAGGAATGTCTTCAAATATTACCGCAGAGATGTTAGTTTGGGTTAGGTTCGGTTATATAACGTTATTGATGTATATAAATATCCCACGGAGACGTAGAGGCTAACAAGCCAGGAATGTGTTCAAATATTACCGCCGAGATGTTAGATTGGGTTAGGTTAGGTTATATTACGTTGTTGATGTATATAAATATCCCACGGAGACGTAGAGGCCAACAAGCCAGGAATGTGTTCAAATATTACCGCCGAGATGTTAGGTTGGGTTAGGTTAGGTTATATTACGTTATAGACGTATATAAAGGTCACACGGATACGTAGAGGCCAACAAGCCAGGAATGTGTTCAGATATTACCGCCGAGATGTTAGGTTGGGTTAGGTTAGGTTATATTACGTTATAGATGTATATAAAGTTCCCACGGAGACGTAGAGGCCAACAGGCCAGGAATGTGTTCAAATATTACCGCCGAGATGTTAGGTTGGGTTAGGTTAGGTTATATTACGTTATTGATGTATATAAAGGTCCCACGGAGACGTAGAGGCCAACAAGCCAGGAATGTGATCAAATATTACCGCCGAGATGTTAGGTTGGGTTAGGTTAGGTTATATTACGTTATAGATGTATATAAAGTTCCCACGGAGACGTAGAGGCCAACAAGCCAGGAATGTGTTCAAATATTACCGCCGAGATGTTAGATTGGGTTAGGTTAGGTTATATTACGTTGTTGATGTATATAAATATCCCACGGAGACGTAGAGGCCAACAAGCCAGGAATGTGTTCAAATATTACCGCCGAGATGTTAGATTGGGTTAGGTTAGGTTATATTACGTTGTTGATGTATATAAATTTCCCACGGAGACGTAGAGGCCAACTCGCCATGAATGTTTTCAAGTATTACCGCCGAGATGATAGGTTGGATTAAGTTACGGTATATTTCGTTATTGATGCTTATGAAGTTCCCACGGAGACGTAGAGGCCAACTCGCCATGTATGTTTTCTAATATTACCGCCGAGATGTTAGGTTGGGTTAGGTTAGGTTATATTACGTTATAGACGTATATAAAGGTCACACGGATACGTAGAGGCCAACAAGCCAGGAATGTGTTCAGATATTACCGCCGAGATGTTAGGTTGGGTTAGGTTAGGTTATATTACGTTATAGATGTATATAAAGTTCCCACGAAGACGTAGAGGCCAACAGGCCAGGAATGTGTTCAAATATTACCACCGAGATGTTAGATTGGGTTAGGTTAGGTTATATTACGTTATTGATGTATATAAAGATCCCACGGAGACGTAGAGTCCAACAAGCCAGGAATGTCTTCAAATATTACCGCCGAGATGTTAGGTTGGTTTAGGTTATGTTATATTACGTTATAGATGTATATAAAGGTCCCACGGATACGTAGAGGCCAACAAGTCAGGAATGTGTTCAAATATTACCGCCGAGACGTTAGATTGGGTTAGGTTAGGTTATATTACGTTATTGATGTATATAAAGGTCCCACGGGGACGTAGAGGCCAACAAGCCGGGAATCTGTTCAAATATTACCGCCGAGATGTTAGGTTGGGTTAGGTTAGGTTATATTACGTTATAGACGTATATAAAGGTCACACGGATACGTAGAGGCCAACAAGCCAGGAATGTGTTCAGATATTACCGCCGAGATGTTAGGTTGGGTTAGGTTAGGTTATATTACGTTATAGATGTATATAAAGTTCCCACGGAGACGTAGAGGCCAACAGGCCAGGAATGTGTTCAAATATTACCGCCGAGATGTTAGATTGGGTTCGGTTAGGTTATATTACGTTATTGATGTATATAAAGATCCCACGGAGACGTAGAGGCCAACAAGCCAGGAATGTGTTCAAATATTACCGCCGAGATGTTAGATTGGGTTAGGTTAGGTTATATTACGTTATTGATGTATATAAAGGTCCCACGGGGACGTAGAGGCCAACAAGCCGGGAATCTGTTCAAATATTACCGCCGAGATGTTAGGTTGGGTTAGGTTAGGTTATATTACGTTATAGACGTATATAAAGGTCACACGGATACGTAGAGGCCAACAAGCCAGGAATGTGTTCAGATATTACCGCCGAGATGTTAGGTTGGGTTAGGTTAGGTTATATTACGTTATAGATGTATATAAAGTTCCCACGGAGACGTAGAGGCCAACAGGCCAGGAATGTGTTCAAATATTACCGCCGAGATGTTAGGTTGGGTTAGGTTGGGTTATATTACGTTATTGATGTATATAAAGGTCCCACGGAGACGTAGAGGCCAACAAGCCAGGAATGTGTTCAAATATTACCGCCGAGATGTTAGGTTGGGTTAGGTTAGGTTATATTACGTTATAGATGTATATAAAGTTCCCACGGAGACGTAGAGGCCAACAAGCCAGGAATGTGTTCAAATATTACCGCCGAGATGTTAGATTGGGTTAGGTTAGGTTATATTACGTTGTTGATGTATATAAATATCCCACGGAGACGTAGAGGCCAACAAGCCAGGAATGTGTTCAAATATTACCGCCGAGATGTTAGATTGGGTTAGGTTAGGTTATATTACGTTGTTGATGTATATAAAGGTCCCACGGAGACGTAGAGGCCAACAAGCCAGGAATGTGTTCAAATATTACCGCCGAGATGTTAGGTTGGGTTAGGTTGGGTTATATTACGTTATTGATGTATATAAAGGTCCCACGGAGACGTAGAGGCCAACAAGCCAGGAATGTGTTCAAATATTACCGCCGAGATGTTAGGTTGGGTTAGGTTAGGTTATATTACGTTATAGATGTATATAAAGTTCCCACGGAGACGTAGAGGCCAACAAGCCAGGAATGTGTTCAAATATTACCGCCGAGATGTTAGATTGGGTTAGGTTAGGTTATATTACGTTGTTGATGTATATAAATATCCCACGGAGACGTAGAGGCCAACAAGCCAGGAATGTGTTCAAATATTACCGCCGAGATGTTAGATTGGGTTAGGTTAGGTTATATTACGTTGTTGATGTATATAAATTTCCCACGGAGACGTAGAGGCCAACAAGCCAGGAATGTGTTCAAATATTACCGCCGAGATGTTAGGTAGGGTTAGGTTAGGTTATATTACGTTATAGATGTATATAAAGATCCCACGGAGACGTAGAGTCCAACAAGCCAGGAATGTCTTCAAATATTACCGCAGAGATGTTAGTTTGGGTTAGGTTCGGTTATATAACGTTATTGATGTATATAAATATCCCACGGAGACGTAGAGGCTAACAAGCCAGGAATGTGTTCAAATATTACCGCCGAGATGTTAGATTGGGTTAGGTTAGGTTATATTACGTTGTTGATGTATATAAATATCCCACGGAGACGTAGAGGCCAACAAGCCAGGAATGTGTTCAAATATTACCGCCGAGATGTTAGGTTGGGTTAGGTTAGGTTATATTACGTTATAGACGTATATAAAGGTCACACGGATACGTAGAGGCCAACAAGCCAGGAATGTGTTCAGATATTACCGCCGAGATGTTAGGTTGGGTTAGGTTAGGTTATATTACGTTATAGATGTATATAAAGTTCCCACGGAGACGTAGAGGCCAACAGGCCAGGAATGTGTTCAAATATTACCGCCGAGATGTTAGGTTGGGTTAGGTTAGGTTATATTACGTTATTGATGTATATAAAGGTCCCACGGAGACGTAGAGGCCAACAAGCCAGGAATGTGATCAAATATTACCGCCGAGATGTTAGGTTGGGTTAGGTTAGGTTATATTACGTTATAGATGTATATAAAGTTCCCACGGAGACGTAGAGGCCAACAAGCCAGGAATGTGTTCAAATATTACCGCCGAGATGTTAGATTGGGTTGGGTTAGGTTATATTACGTTGTTGATGTATATAAATATCCCACGGAGACGTAGAGGCCAACAAGCCAGGAATGTGTTCAAATATTACCGCCGAGATGTTAGATTGGGTTAGGTTAGGTTATATTACGTTGTTGATGTATATAAATTTCCCACGGAGACGTAGAGGCCAACTCGCCATGAATGTTTTCAAGTATTACCGCCGAGATGATAGGTTGGATTAAGTTACGGTATATTTCGTTATTGATGCTTATGAAGTTCCCACGGAGACGTAGAGGCCAACTCGCCATGTATGTTTTCTAATATTACCGCCGAGATGTTAGGTTGGGTTAGGTTAGGTTATATTACGTTATAGACGTATATAAAGGTCACACGGATACGTAGAGGCCAACAAGCCAGGAATGTGTTCAGATATTACCGCCGAGATGTTAGGTTGGGTTAGGTTAGGTTATATTACGTTATAGATGTATATAAAGTTCCCACGAAGACGTAGAGGCCAACAGGCCAGGAATGTGTTCAAATATTACCACCGAGATGTTAGATTGGGTTAGGTTAGGTTATATTACGTTATTGATGTATATAAAGATCCCACGGAGACGTAGAGTCCAACAAGCCAGGAATGTCTTCAAATATTACCGCAGAGATGTTAGTTTGGGTTAGGTTCGGTTATATAACGTTATTGATGTATATAAATATCCCACGGAGACGTAGAGGCCAACAAGCCAGGAATGTGTTCAAATAATACCGCCGAGATGTTAGGTTGGGTTAGGTTAGGTTATATTACGTTATTGATGTATATAAAGATCCCACGGAGACGTAGAGGCCAACAAGCCAGGAATGTGTTCAAATATTACCGCCGAGATGTTAGATTGGGTTAGGTTAGGTTATATTACGTTGTTGATGTATATAAATATCCCACGGAGACGTAGAGGCCAACAAGCCAGGAATGTGTTCAAATATTACCGCCGAGATGTTAGGTTGGTTTAGGTTAGGTTATATTACGTTATAGATGTATATAAAGTTCCCACGGAGACGTAGAGGCCAACAGGCCAGGAATGTGTTCAAATATTACCGCCGAGATGTTAGAGTGGGTTCGGTTAGGTTATATTACGTTATTGATGTATATAAAGATCCCACGGAGACGTAGAGGCCAACAAGCCAGGAATGTGTTCAAATATTACCGCCGAGATGTTAGATTGGGTTAGGTTAGGTTATATTACGTTATTGATGTATATAAAGGTCCCACGGGGACGTAGAGGCCAACAAGCCGGGAATCTGTTCAAATATTACCGCCGAGATGTTAGGTTGGGTTAGGTTATATTACGTTATAGATGTATATAAAGTTCCCACGGAGACGTAGAGGTCAACTCGCCATGAATGTTTTCAAATATTACCGCCGAGATGTTAGGCTGGTTTAGGTTAGGTTATATTACGTTATAGATGTATATAAAGTTCCCACGGAGACGTAGAGGCTAACAAGCCAGGAATGTGTTCAAATATTACCGCCGAGATGTTAGATTGGGTTAGCTTAGGTTATATTACGTTGTTGTGTATATAAATATCCCACGGAGACGTAGAGGCCAACAAGCCAGGAATGTGTTCAAATATTACCCGCCGAGATGTTAGGTTGGGTTAGGTTAGGTTATATTACGTTATAGATGTATATAACGTAATATAACCTAACCTAACCAACCTAACATCTCGGCGGTAATATTTGAACACATTCCTGGCTTGTTGGCCTCTACGTCTCCGTGGGATATTTATATACATCAACAACGTTATATAACCTAAGCTAACCCAATCTAAATCTCGGCGGTATATTTGAACACATTCCTGGCTTGTTAGCCTCTACGTCTCCGTGGGAACTTTATATACATCTATACGTAATATACACCAACCTAAACCAGCCTAACATCTCGGCGGTAATATTTGAAAACATTCATGGCGAGTTGACATCTACGTCTCCGTGGGAACTTTATATACATCTATAACGTAATATAACCTAACCCAACCTAACATCTCGGCGGTAATATTTGAACAGATTCCCGGCTTGTTGGCCTCTACGTCCCCGTGGGACCTTTATATACATCAATACGTATATAACCTAACCTACCCAATCTAACATCTCGGCGGTAATATTTGAACACATTCTGGCTTGTTGGCCTCTACGTCTCCGTGGGATCTTTATATACATCAATAAACGTAATATAACCTAACCGAACCCACTCTAACATCTCGGCGGTAATATTTGAACACATTCCTGGCCTGTTGGCCTCTACGTCTCCGTGGGAACTTTATATACATCTATAACGTAATATAACCTAACCTAAACCAACCTAACATCTCGGCGGTAATATTTGAACACATTCCTGGCTTGTTGGCCTCTACGTCTCCGTGGGATATTTATATTACATCAACAACGTATATAACCTAACCTAACCCAATCTAACATCTCGGCGGGTAATATTTGAACACATTCCTGGCTTGTTGGCCTCTACGTCTCCGTGGGATCTTTATATACATCAATAACGTAATATAACCTAACCTACCCAACCTAACATCTCGGCGGTATTATTTGAACACATTCCTGGCTTGTTGGCCTCTACGTCTCGTGGGATATTTATATACATCAATAACGTTATATAACCGAACCTAACCCAAACTAACATCTCTGCGGTAATATTTGAAGACATTCCTGGCTTGTTGGACTCTACGTCTCCGTGGGATCTTTATATACATCAATAACGTAATAATAAACCTAACCTAACCCAATCTAACATCTCGGTGGTAATATTTGAACACATTCCTGGCCTGTTGGCCTCTACGTCTTCGTGGGAACTTTATATACATCTATAACGTAATATAACCTAACCTAACCCAACCTAACATCTCGGCGTTAATATCTGAACACATTCCTGGCTTGTTGGCCTCTACGTATCCGTGTGACCTTTATATACGTCTATAACGTAATATAACCTAACCTAACCCAACCTAACATCTCGGCGGTAATATTAGAAAACATACATGGCGAGTTGGCCTCTACGTCTCCGTGGGAACTTCATAAGCATCAATAACGAAATATACCGTAACTTAATCCAACCTATCATCTCGGCGGTAATACTTGAAAACATTCATGGCGAGTTGGCCTCTACGTCTCCGTGGGAAATTTATATACATCAACAACGTAATATAACCTAACCTAACCCAATCAACATCTCGGCGGTAATATTATGAACACATTCCTGGCTTGTTGGCCTCTACGTCTCCGTGGGATATTTATATACATCAACAACGTAATATAACCTAACCCCAACCCAATCTAACATCTCGGCGGTAATATTGAACACATCCTGGCTTGTGGCCCTCTACGTCTCGTGGGAACTTTATATACATCTATAACGTAATATAACCTAACCTAACCCAACCTAACATCTCGGCGGTAATATTTGATCACATTCTGGCTTGTTGGCCTCTACGTCTCCGTGGACCTTTATATACATCAATAACGTAATATAACCTAACCTAACCAAACCTAACATCTCGGCGGTAATATTGAACACATTCCTGGCCTGTTGGCCCTCTACGTCTCCGTGGGAACTTTATATACATCTATAACGTAATATAACCTAACCTACCCAACCTAACATCTCGGCGGTAATATCTGAAACACATTCCTGGCTTGTTGGCCTCTACGTATCCGGTGTGACCTTTATATACGTCTATAACGTAATATAACCTAACCTAACCCAACCTAACATCTCGGCGGTAATATTTGAACACATTCCTGGCTTGTTGGCCTCTACGTCTCCGTGGGATATTTATATACATCAACAACGTAATATAACCTAACCTAACCCAATCTAACATCTCGGCGGTAATATTTGAACACATTCCTGGCTTGTTAGCCTCTACGTCTCCGTGGGATATTTATATACATCAATAACGTTATATAACCGAACCTAACCCAAACTAACATCTCTGCGGTAATATTTGAAGACATTCCTGGCTTGTTGGACTCTACGTCTCCGTGGGATCTTTATATACATCTATAACGTAATATAACCTAACCTAACCCTACCTAACATCTCGGCGGTAATATTTGAACACATTCCTGGCTTGTTGGCCTCTAGTCTCCGTGGGAAATTTTTATACATCAACAACGTAATATAACCTAACCTAACCCAATCTAAACATCTCGCGGTAATATTTGAAACACATTCCTGGCTTGTTGGCCTCTACGTCTCCGTGGGATATTATATACATCAACAACGTAATATAACTAACCTAACCCAATCTAACATCTCGGCGGTAATATTTGAACACATTCCTGGCTTGTTGGCCTCTACGTCTCCGTGGGAACTTTATATACATCTATAACGTAATATAACCTAACCTAACCCAACCTAAACATCTCGGCGGTAATATTTGAACACATTCCTGGCTTGTGGCCTCTAGTCTCCGTGGGACCTTTATATACATCAATACGTAATATAACCCAACCTAACCCAACCTAACATCTCGGCGGTAATATTTGAACACATTCCTGGCTTGTGGCCTCTACGTCTCGTGGGACCTTTATATACATCAACAACGTAATATAACCTAACCTAACCCAATCTAACATCTCGGCGGTAATATTTGAACACATTCCTGGCTTGTTGGCCTCTACGTCTCCGTGGGATTTTAATATACATCAACAACGTAATATAACCTAACCTAACCCAATCTACATCTCGGCGGTAATATTTGAACACATTCCTGGCTTGTTGGCCTCTACGTCTCCGTGGGAACTTTATATACATCTATTAACGTAATATAACCTAACCTAACCCAACCTAACATCTCGGCGGTAATATTTGAACACATTCCTGGCTTGTTGGCCTCTACGTCTCCGTGGGACCTTTATATACATCAATTAACGTAATATAACCCAACCTAACCCAACCTAACATCTCGGCGGTAATATTTGAACACATTCCTGGCCTGTTGGCCTCTACGTCTCCGTGGGAACTTTATATACATCTATAACGTAATATAACCTAACCTAACCCAACCTAACATCTCGGCGGTAATATCTGAACACATTACTGGCTTGTTGGCCTCTACGTATCCGTGTGACCTTTATATACGTCTATAACGTAATATAACCTAACTAACCCAACCTAACATCTCGGCGGTAATATTTGAACAGATTCCCGGCTTGTTGGCCTCTACGTCCCCGTGGGACCTTTATATACATCAATAACGTAATATAACCTAACCTAACCCAATCTAACATCTCGGCGGTAATATTTGAACACATTCCTGGCTTGTTGGCCTCTACGTCTCCGTGGGATCTTTATATACATCAATAACGTAATATAACCTAACCGAACCCAATCTAAATCTCGGCGGTAATATTTGAACACATTCCTGGCCTGTTGCCTCTACGTCCTCCGTGGGAACTTTATATACATCTATAACGTAATATAACCTAACCTAACCCAACCATAACATCTCGGCGGTAATATCTGAACACATTCCTGGCTTGTTGGCCTCTACGTATCCGTGTGACCTTTATATACGTCTATAACGTAATATAACCTAACCTAACCCAACCTAACATCTCGGCGGTAATATTTGAACAGATTCCCGGCTTGTTGGCCTCTACGTCCCGTGGGACCTTTATATACATCAATAACGTAATATACCTAACCTAACCCAATCTAACGTCTCGGCGGTAATATTTGAACACATTCCTGACTTGTTGGCCTCTACGTATCCGTGGGACCTTTATATACATCTATAACGTAATATAACTAACCTAACCAACCTAACATCTCGGCGGTAATATTGAAGACATTCCTGGCTTGTTGGACTCTACGTCTCCGTGGGATCTTTATATACATCAATAACGTAATATAACCTAACCTAACCCAATCTAACATCTCGGTGGTAATATTTGAACACATTCCTGGCCTGTTGGCCTCTACGTCTTCGTGGGAACTTTATATACATCTATAACGTAATATAACCTAACCTAACCCAACCTAACATCTCGGCGGTAATATCTGAACACATTCCTGGCTTGTTGGCCTCTACGTATCCGTGTGACCTTTATATACGTCTATAACGTAATATAACCTAACCTAACCCAACCTAACATCTCGGCGGTAATATTAGAAAAACATCATGGCGAGTTGGCCTCTACGTCTCCGTGGGAACTTCATAAGCATCAATAACGAAATATACCGTAACTTAATCCAACCTATCATCTCGGCGGTAATACTTGAAACTTTCATGGCGAGTTGGCCTCTACGTCTCCGTGGGAAATTTATATACATCAACAAGTAATATAACCTACCTAACCCATCTAACATCTCGGCGGTAATATTTGAACACATTCCTGGCTTGTTGGCACTCTACGTCTCCGTGGGATATTTATATACATCAACAACGTAATATAACCTAACCTAACCCAATCTAACATCTCGGCGGTAATATTTGAACACATTCCTGGCTTGTTGGCCTCTACGTCTCCGTGGGAACTTTATATACATCTATAACGTAATATAACCTAACCTAACCCAACCTTACATCTCGGCGGTATTATTTGATCACATTCCTGGCTTGTTGGCCTCTACGTCTCCGTGGACTTTATATACATCAATAACGTAATATAACCTAACCTAACCCAACCTAACATCTCGGCGGTAATATTTGAACACATTCCTGGCCTGTTGGCCTCTACGTCTCCGTGGGAACTTTATATACATCTATAACGTAATATAACCTACACCTAACCCAACCTAACATCTCGGCGGTAATATCTGAACACATTCCTGGCTTGTTGGCCTCTAGTATCCGTGTGACCTTTATATACGTCTATAACGTTATATAACCTAACCTAACCCAAACCTAACATCTCGGCGGTAATATTTGAACACATCCTGGCTTGTTGGCCTCTACGTCTCCGTGGGATATTTATATACATCAACAACGTAATATAACCTAACCTAACCCAATCTAACATCTCGGCGGTAATATTTGAACACATTTCCTGGCTTGTTAGCCTCTACGTCTCGTGGGATATTTATATACATCAATAACGTTATATAACGAACCTAACCCAAACTAACATCTCTGCGGTAATATTTGAAGACATTCCTGGCTTGTTGGACTCTACGTCTCCGTGGGATCTTATATACATCAATAACGTAATATAACCTAACCTAACCCCAATCTAACATCTCGGTGGTAATATTGAACACATTCCTGGCCTGTTGGCCTCTACGTCTTCGTGGGAACTTTATATACATCTATAACGTAATATAACCTAACCTAACCCACCTAACATCTCGGCGGTAATATCTGAACACATTCCTGGCTTGTTGGCCTCTACGTATCCGTGTGACCTTTATATACGTCTATAACGTAATAAAACCTAACTAACCCAACCTAACATCTCGGCGGTAATATTTGAAAACATTCATGGCGAGTTGGCTCTACGTCTCCGTGGGATCTTTATATACATCTATAACGTAATATTACCTAACCTAACCCTACCTAACATCTCGGCGGTAATATTTGAACACATTCCTGGCTTGTTGGCCTCTACGTCTCCGTGGAAATTTATATACATCAACAACGTAATATAACCTAACCTAACCCAATCTAACATCTCGGCGGTAATATTTGAACACATTCCTGGCTTGTTGGCCTCTACGTCTCCGTGGATATTTTATACATCAACAACGTAATATAACCTAACCTAACCCAATCTAACATCTCGGCGGTAATATTTGAACACATTCCTGGCTTGTTGGCCTCTACGTCTCCGTGGGAACTTTATATACATCTATAACGTAATATAACCTAAACCTAACCAACCTAACCATCTCGGCGGTATATTTGAACACATTCCTGGCTTGTTGGCCTCTACGTCTCCGTGGGACCTTTATATAATCAATAACGTAATATAACCCAACCTAACCCCAACCTAACATCTCGGCGGTAATATTTGAACACATTCCTGGCCTGTTGGCCTCTACGTCTCCGTGGGAACTTTATATACATCTAAACGTAATATAAACCTAACCTAACCCAACCTAACATCTCGGCGGTAATATCTGAACACATTCCTGGCTTGTTGGCCTCTACGTATCCGTGTGACCTTTATATACGTCTATAAACGTAATATAACCTAACCTAACCCAACCTAACATCTCGGCGGTAATATTTGAACAGATTCCCGGCTTGTTGGCCTCTACGTCCCCGTGGGACCTTTATATACATCAATAACGTAATATAACCTAACCTACCCAATCTAACATCTCGGCGGTAATATTTGAACACATTCCTGGCTTGTTGGCCTCTACGTCTCCGTGGGATCTTTATATACATCAATAACGTAATATAACCTAACCGAACCCAATCTAACATCTCGGCGGTAATATTTGAAACATTCCTGGCTGTTGGCCTCTACGTCTCCGTGGGAACTTTATATACATCTATAACGTAATATAAACCTAACCTAACCCAACCTAACATCTCGGCGGTAATATCTGAACACATTCCTGGCTTGTTGGCCTCTACGTATCCGTGTGACCTTTATATACGTCTATAACGTAATATAACCTAACCTAACCCAACCTAACATCTCGGCGGTAATATTTGAACAGATTCCCGGCTTGTTGGCCTCTACGTCCCCGTGGGGACCTTTATATACATCAATAACGTAATATAACCTAACCTAACCCAATCTAACATCTCGGCGGTAATATTTGAACACATTCCTGGCTTGTTGGCCTCTACGTCTCCGTGGGATCTTTATATACTTCAATAACGTAATATAACCTAACGAACCCAATCTAACATCTCGGCGGTAATATTTGAACACATTCCTGGCCTGTTGGCCTCTACGTTTCCGTGGGACTCTTTATATTACATCAATAACGTAATATAACCTAACCGAACCCCAATCTAACATCTCGGCGGTAATATTTGAACACATTCCTGGCCTGTTGGCCTCTACGTCTCCGTGGGAACTTTTATACATCTATAACGTATATAACCTAACCTAACCCAACCTAACATCTCGGCGGTAATATTTGAACACATTCCTGGCTTGTTGGCCTCTACGTCTCCGTGGATCTTTATATACATCTATAACGTAATATAACCTAACCTAACCCAACCTAACATCTCGGCGGTAATATTTTGAACACATTCCTGGCTTGTTGGCCTCTACGTCTCCGTGGATCTTTATATACATCAATAACGTAATATAACCTAACCTAACCCAATCTAACGTCTCGGCGGTAATATTTGAACACATTCCTGACTTGTTGGCCTCTACGTATCCGTGGGACCTTTATATACATCTATAACGTAATATAACATAACCTAAACCAACCTAACATCTCGGCGGTAATATTTGAAGACATCCTGGCTTGTTGGCCTCTACGTCTCCGTGGGATCTTTATATACATCTATAACGTAATATAACCTAACCTAACCCAACCCTAACATCTCGGCGGTATTATTTGAACACATTCCTGGCTTGTTGGCCTCTACGTCTCCGTGGATATTTATATAAATCAATAACGTTATATAACGAACCTAACCCAAACTAACATCTCTGCGGTAATATTTGAAGACATTCCTGGCTTGTTGGCCTCTATGTCTCCGTGGGATCTTTATATACATCAATAACGTATATAACCTAACCCAACCCAACCTAACATCTCGGCGGTAATATTTGAACACATTCCTGGCTTGTTGGCCTCTACGTCTCCGTGGGACCTTTATATACATCAATAACGTAATATAACCTAACCTAACCCAATCTAACATCTCGGCGGTAATATTTGAACACATTCTGGCTTGTTGGCCTCTACGTCTCCCGTGGATCTTTATATACATCAATAACGTAATATAACCTACCTAACCCAATCTAACGTCTCGGCGGTAATATTTGAACACATTCCTGACTTGTTGGCCTCTTACGTATCCGTGGGACCTTTATATACATCTATAACGTAATATAACATAACCTAAACCAACCTAACATCTCGGCGGTAATATTTGAAGACATCCTGGCTTGTTGGCCTCTACGTCTCCGTGGGATCTTTATATCCATCTATAACGTAATATAACCTAACCTAACCCAACCTAACATCTCGGCGGTATTATTTGAACACATTCCTGGCTTGTTGGCCTCTACGTCTCCGTGGATATTTATATACATCAACAACGTTATATAACCTAACCTAACCCAATCTAACATCTCGGCGGTAATATTTGAACACATTCCTGGCTTGTTAGCCTCTACGTCTCCGTGGGAACTTTATATACATCTATAACGTAATATACCTAACCTAAACCTGCCTAACATCTCGGCGGTATATTTGAAAACATTCATGGCGAGTTGGCCTCTACGTCTCCGTGGGAACTTTATATACATCTATAACGTAATATAACCTAACCCAACCTAACATCTCGGCGGTAATATTTGAAACAGATTCCCGGCTTGTTGGCCTCTACGTCCCCGTGGGACCGTTATATACATCAATAACGTAATATAACCTAACCTAACCCAATCTAACATCTCGGCGGTAATATTTGAACACATTCCTGGCTTGTTGGCCTCTACGTCTCCGTGGATCTTTATATACATCAATAAAGTAATATAACCTAACGAACCCAATCTAACAATCTCGGCGGTAATATTTGAACACATTCCTGGCCTGTTGGCCTCTACGTCTCCGTGGGAACTTTATATACATCTAAACGTATATAACCTAACCTAACCCAACCTAACATCTCGGCGGTAATATTGAAAACATTCATGGCGAGTTGGCTTCTACGTCTCCGTGGATCTTTATATACATCTATAACGTAATATAACCTAACCTGACCCAACCTAACATCTCGGCGGTAATATTTGAACACATTCCTGGCTTGTTGGCCTTACGTCTCCGTGGGAACTTTATAACATCTATAAGTAATATAACCTAACCTAAACCAACCTAACATCTCGGCGGTAATATTTGAACACATTCCTGGCTTGTTGGCCTCTACGTCTCCGTGGGACCTTTATATACATCAATAACGTAATATAACCTAACCTAACCCAATCTAACATCTCGGCGGTAATATTTGAAGACATTCATGGCGAGTTGGCCTCTACGTCTCCGTGGGAACTTTATATACATCTATAACGTAATATAACCTAACCCACCCAACCTAACATCTCGGCGGTAATATTTGAACACATTCCTGGCTTGTTGGCCTCTACGTCTCCGTGGGACCTTTATATACATCAATAACGTATATAACCTAACCTAACCCTATCTAACATCTCGGCGGTAATATTTGACACATTCCTGGCTTGTGGCCTCTACGTCTCGTGGGACCTTTATATACATCTATAACGTAATATAACCTAACCTAACCCAACCAATCATCTCGGCGGTAATATTTGAACACATTCCTGACCTTGTTGGCCTCTACGTCTCCGTGGGACCTTTATATACATCTATAACGTAATATAACCTAACCTAACCCAACCTAACATCTCGGCGGTAATATTTGAACACATTCCTGGCTTGTTGGCCTCTACGTCTCGTGGGATATTTATATACATCAACAACGTAATATAACCTAACCTAACCCAATCTAACATCTCGGCGGGAATATTTGAACACATTCCTGGCTTGTTGGCCTCTACGTCTCCGTGGGATCTTTATATACATCAAATAACGTAATATAACCCTAACCTAACCCATTCTAACGTCTCGGCGGTAATATTTGAACACATTCCTGACTTGTTGGCCTCTACGTATCCGTGGGACCTTTATATACATCTATAACGTAATATAACATAACCTAAACCAACCTAACATCTCGGCGGTAATATTTGAAGACATCCTGGCTTGTTGGCCTCTACGTCTCCGTGGATCTTTATATACATCTATAACGTAATATAACCTAACCTAACCCAACCTAACATCTCGGCGGTATTATTTGAACACATTCCTGGCTTGTTGGCCTCTACGTCTCCGTGGGATATTTATATAAATCAATAACGTTATATAACCGAACCTAACCCAAACTAACATCTCTGCGGTAATATTTGAAGACATTCCTGGCTTGTTGGCCTCTATGTCTCCGTGGGATCTTTATATACATCAATAACGTAATATAACCTAACCCAACCCAACCTAACATCTCGGCGGTAATATTTGAACACATTCCTGGCTTGTTGGCCTCTACGTCTCCGTGGACCTTTATACATCAATAACGTAATATAACCTAACCTAACCCAATCTAACATCTCGGCGGTAATATTTGAACACATTCCTGGCTTGTTGGCCTCTACGTCTCCGTGGGATCTTTATATACATCAATAACGTAATATAACCTAACCTAACCCAATCTAACGTCTCGGCGGTAATATTTGAACACATTCTGACTTGTTGGCCTCTACGTATCCGTGGGACCTTTATATACATCTATAACGTAATATAACATAACCTAACCAACCTAACATCTAGGCGGTAATATTTTGAAGACATCCTGGCTTGTTGGCCTCTACGTCTCCGTGGGATCTTTATATACATCTATAACGTAATATAACCTAACCTAACCCAACTAACATCTCGGCGGTATTATTTGAACACATTCATGGCTTGTTGGCCTCTACGTCTCCGTGGGATATTTATATACATCAATAACGTTATATAACCGAACCTACCCAAACTAACATCTCGGCGGTAATATTTGAACACATTCCTGGCTTGTTAGCCTCTACGTCTCCGTGGGATATTTATATACATCAATAACGTTATATAACCGAACCTAACCCAAACTAACATCTCTGCGGTAATATTTGAAGACATTCCTGGCTTGTTGGACTCTACGTCTCCGTGGGATCTTTATATACATCAATAACGTAATATAACCTACCTAACCCAATCTAACATCTCGGTGGTAATATTTGAACACATTCCTGGCCTGTTGGCCTCTACGTCTTCGTGGGAACTTTATATACATCTATAACGTAATATACCCTAACCTACCCCAACCTAACATCTCGGCGGTAATATCTGAACACATTCCTGGCTTGGTGGCCTCTACGTATCCGTGTGACCTTATATACGTCTATAACGTAATATAACCTAACCTAACCCCAACCTAACATCTCGGCGGTATATTTGAAAACATTCATGGCGAGTGGCCTCTACGTCTCCGTGGGATCTTTATATACATCTATAACGTAATATAACCTAACCTACCCCTACCTAACATCTCGGCGGTAATATTTGAACACATTCCTGGCTTGTTGGCCTCTACGTCTCCGTGGGAAATTTATATACATCAACAACGTAATATAACCTAACCTAACCCAATCTAACATCTCGGCGGTAATATTTGAACACCATTCCTGGCTTGTGGCCTCTACGTCTCCGTGGGATATTTATATACATCAACAACGTAATATAACCTAACCTAACCCAATCTAAATCTCGGCGGTAATATTTGAACACATTCCTGGCTTGTTGGCCTCTACGTCTCCGTGGGAACTTTATATACATCTATAACGTAATATAACCTACCTAACCCATACCTACATCTCGGCGGTAATATTTGAACACATTCCTGCTTGTTGGCCCTCTACGTCTCCGTGGGACCTTTATATACTTCAATAACGTAATATAACCTAACCTAACCCAACTAACATCTCGGCGGTAATATTTGAACACATTCCTGGCCTGTGGCCACTACGTCTCCGTGGGAACTTTATATACATCTATAACGTAATATACCTAACCTAACCCAACCTAACATCTCGGCGGTAATATCTGAACACATTCCTGGCTTGTTGGCCTCTACGTATCCGTGTGACCTTTATATACGTCTATTACGTATATAACCTAACCTAACCCAACCTAACATCTCGGCGGTAATATTTGAACACATTCCTGGCTTGTTGGCCTATACGTCTCCGTGGGATATTTATATACATCAAAAACGTAATATAACCTAACCTAACCCAATCTAACATCTCGGCGGTATTATTTGAACACATTCCTGGCTTGTTAGCCTCTACGTCTCCGTGGAACTTTATATACATCTATAACGTAATATAACCTAACCTAAACCAGCCTAACATCTCGGCGGTAATATTTGAAAACATTCATGGCGAGTTGGCCTCTACGTCTCCGTGGGAAATTATATACATCTATAACGTAATATAACCTAACCCAACCTAACATCTCGGCGGTAATATTTGAACAGATTCCGGCTTGTTGGCCTCTACGTCCCCGTGGGACCTTTATATACATCAATAACGTAATATAACCTAACCTAACCCAATCTAACATCTCGGCGTAATATTTGAACACATTCCTGGCTTGTTGGCCTCTACGTCTCCGTGGGATCTTTATATACAATCAATAACGTAATATAACCTAACCGAACCCAATCTAACATCTCGGCGGTAATATTTGAACACATTCCTGGCCTGTTGGCCTCTACGTCTCCGTGGGAACTTTATATACATCTATAACGTAATAACCTAAACCTAACCCCCACTAACATCTCGGCGGTAATATTTGAAAACATTCATGGCAAGTTGGCTTCTACGTCTCCGTGGGATCTTTATATACATTCTATAACGTAATATAACCTAACCTGACCCAACCTAACATCTCGGCGGTAATATTTGAACACATTCCTGGCTTGTTGGCCTCTACGTCTCCGTGGGAACTTTATATACATCTATAACGTAATATAACCTAACCTAACCCAATCTAACATCTCGGCGGTAATATTTGAAGACATTCATGGCGAGTTGGCCTCTACGTCTCCGTGGGAACTTTATATACATCTATAACGTAATAATACCTAACCCAACCCAACCTACATCTCGGCGGTAATATTTGAACACATTCCTGGCTTGTTGGCCTCTACGTCTCCGTGGGACCTTTATATACATCAATAACGTAATATAACCTAACCTAACCCCAATCTAACATCTCGGCGGTAATATTTGAACACATTCCTGGCTTGTTGGCCTCTACGTCTCCGTGGGACCTTTTTATACATACTATAACGTAATATAACCTAACCTAACCCAACCTAACATCTCGGCGGTAATATTTGAACACATTCCTGACTTGTTGGCCTTACGTCTCCGTGGGACCTTTATATACATCTATAACGTAATATAACCTAACCTAACCCAACCTAACATCTCGGCGGTACTATTTGAACACATTCCTGGCTTGTTGGCCTCTACGTCTCCGTGGGATATTTATATACATCAACAAGTATATAACCTAACCTAACCCAATCTAACATCTCGGCGGTAATATTTGAACAATTCCTGGCTTGTTGGCCTCTACGTCTCCGTGGGATCTTTTATATACATCAATAACGTAATATAACCTAACCTAACCCAATCTAACGTCTCGGCGGTAATATTTGAACACATTCCTGACTTGTTGGCCTCTACGTATCCGTGGGACTTTATATACATCTTATAACGTAATATAACATAACCTAAACCTACCTAACATCTCGGCGGTAATATTTGAAGACATCCTGGCTTGTTGGCCTCTACGTCTCCGTGGGATCTTTATATACATCTATAACGTAATATAACCTAACCTAACCCAACCTAACATCTCCGGCGCGGTAATATTTGAAAACATTCATGGCGAGTTGGCTTCTACGTCTCCGTGGGATCTTTATATACATCTATAACGTAATATAACCTAAACCTGACCCAACCTAACATCTCGGCGGTAATATTTGAACACATTCCTGGCTTGTTGGCCCTCTACGTCTCCGTGGGACCTTTATATACATCAATAACGTATATAACCTAACCTAACCCAATCTAACATCTCGGCGGTAATATTTGAACACATTCCTGGCTTGTTGGCCTATACGTCTCCGTGGGACCTTTATATACATCTATAACGTAATATAACCTAACCTAACCCAACCTAACATCTCGGCGGTAATATTTGAACACATTCCTGACTTGTTGGCCTCTACGTCTCCGTGGGACCTTTATATACATCTATAACGTAATATAACCTAACCTAACCCAACCTAACATCTCGGCGGTAATATTTGAACACATTCCTGGCTTGTGGCCTCTACGTCTCCGTGGGATATTTATATACATCAACAACGTAATATAACCTAACCTAACCCAATCTAAACATCTCGGCGGGAATATTTGAACACATTCCTGGCTTGTTGGCCTTCTACGTCTCCGTGGGATCTTTATATACATCAATAACGTAATATAACCTAACCTAACCCAATCTAACGTCTCGGCGGTAATATTTGAACACATTCCTGACTTGTTGGCCTCTACGTATCCGTGGGACCTTTATATACATCTATAACGTAATATAACATAACCTAAACCAACCTAACATCTCGGCGGTAATATTTGAAGACATCCTGGCTTGTTGGCCTATACGTCTCCGTGGGATCTTTATATACATCTATAACGTAATATAACCTAACCTAACCCAACCTAACATCTCGGCGGTATTATTTGAACACATTCCTGGCTTGTTGGCCTCTACGTCTCCGTGGGATATTTATATAAATCAATAACGTTATATAACCGAACCTAACCCAAACTAACATCTCTGCGGTAATATTTGAAGACATTCCTGGCTTGTTGGCCTCTATGTCTCCGTGGGATCTTTATATACATCAATAACGTAATATACCTAACCCAACCCAACCTAACATCTCGGCGGTAATATTTGAACACATTCCTGGCTTGTTGGCCTCTACGTCTCCGTGGGACCTTTATATACATCAATAACGTAATATAACCTAATCTAACCCAATCTAACATCTCGGCGGTAATATTTGAACACATTCTGGCTTGTTGGCCTCTACGTCCTCCGTGGGATCTTTATATACATCAATAACGTAATATAACCTACCCTAACCCAATCTAACGTCTCGGCGGTAATATTTGAACACATTCCTGACTTGTTGGCCTCTACGTATCCGTGGGACCTTTATATACATCTATAACGTAATATAACATAACCTAAACCAACCCTAACATCTCGGCGGTAATATTTGAAGACATCTGGCTTGTTGGCCTCTACGTCTCCGTGGGATCTTTATATACATCTATAACGTAATATAACCTAACCTAACCCCAACCTAACATCTCGGCGGTATTATTTGAACACATTCCTGGCTTGTTGGCCTCTACGTCTCCGTGGGATATTTATATACATCAATAACGTTATATAACCGAACCTAACCCAAACTAACATCTCTGCGGTAATATATTGAAAACATTCCTGGCTTGTTGGCCTCTATGTCTCCGTGGGATCTTTATATACATCAATAACGTAATATTACCTAACCTAACCCCACATCTAACATCTCGGCGGTAATATTTGAACACATTCATGGCGAGTTGGCCTCTACGTCTTCGTGGGAACTTTATATACATCTATAACGTAATATAACCTAACCTAACCCAATCTAACATCTCGGCGGTAATATTTGAAAACATTCATGGCGAGTTGGCCTCTACGTCTCCGTGGGAACTTTATATACATCTATAACGTAATATAACCTAACCCAACCTAACATCTCGGCGGTAATATTTGAACACATTCCTGGCTTGTTGGCCTCTACGTCTCCGCCATGGACCTTTATATACATCTATAACGTAATATAACCTAACCTAACCCAACCTAACATCTCGGCGGGTAATATTTGAACACATTCCTGACTTGTTGGCCTCTACGTCTCCGTGGGACCTTTATATACATCTATAACGTAATATAACCTAACCTAACCCAACCTAACATCTCGGCGGTAATATTTGAACACATTCCTGGCTTGTTGGCCTCTACGTCTCCGTGGGATATTTATATACATCAACAACGTAAACATAACCTAACCTAACCCAATCATAACATCTCGGCGGTAATATTTGAACACATTCCTGGCTTGTTGGCCTCTACGTCTCCGTGGGATCTTTATGTACATCAATAACGTAATATAACCTAACCTAACCCAATCTAACGTCTCGGCGGTAATATTTGAACACATTCCTGACTTGTTGGCCTCTACGTATCCGTGGGGACCTTTATATACATCTATAACGTAATATAACATAACCTAAAACTCTGAGATAGCGCGT
>CAXAJV010001190.1:2500-7500 GCA_963969225.1 Xylocopa violacea
ACCGCCTCGAGGCTGTGTACGACGGCGAGTCCCAACGAATCTTTACCCGAACGACGAACGTGTGTACCGTCGTCGACCTCGAATTCGTAGGATCGCGTCGCCCGCTCTTTTATACCAGTCGATCGTACCGTACCGTTTCGTTCGGAGGGGACGATTCGTCGCCGCCAAGCCTCGTTGTCGAGAGTCTGTGAAAACCCGTGCCGTTGCGAGATCGAACAATTTTATGCTCGCTTCGTGTCGCAGGTTAAATTGGACCGCTTCGAGGCTGCGCGCGCGGCGAGTCCCCAACGAATCTTCACCCGAACGATGAACGTGTTGTACCGTCGTCGACCTCGAATTCGCAGGATCGTGTGTCGCCCGCTCTTTTATACCAGTCGATCGTACCGTACCGTTTCGTTCGGAGGGGACGATTCGTCGCCGCCAAGCCTCGTTGTCGAGAGTCTGTGAAAACCCGTGCCGTTGCGAGATCGAACAATTTTATGCTCGCTTCGTGTCGCAGGTTAAATTGGACCGCTTCGAGGCTGCGCGCGCGGCGAGTCCCCAACGAATCTTCACCCGAACGATGAACGTGTACCGTCGTCGATCTCGAATTCGCAGGATCGTGTGTCGCCCGCTCTTTTATACCAGTCGATCGTACCGTACCGTTTCGTTCGGAGGGGACGATTCGTCGCCGCCAAGCCTCGTTGTTGAGTGTCTGAAAACCCGTTGCCGTTGCGAGATCGAACAATTTTATGCTCGCTTCGTGTCGCAGGTTAAATTGGACCGCTCAGAGGCTGCGCGTGCGGCGAGTCCCAACGAATCATTCACCCGAACGGACGCGCCGTCGTCGACTTCGATTTCTTTTAAGAGCGTGTGTCGCGCGTATCCTGTTTTAGTCGATCGTACCGTTCCGTTCGGAGGGGACGATTCGTCGCCGCCAAGCCTCGCTCTCATAGAGTCTATGAAAACCCGTTGCCGTTGCGAGATCGAACCATTTTATGCTCGCTTCGTGTCGCAGGTTAAATTGGACCGCTCAGAGGCTGCGCGTGCGGCGAGTCCCAACGAATCTTCACCCGAACGGACGCGCCGTCGTCGACTTCGAATTCCTTTAAGAGCGTGTGTCGCGCGTATCCTGTTTTAGTCGATCGTACCGTTCCGTTCGGAGGGGACGATTCGTCGCCGCCAAGCCTCGCTCTCATAGAGTCTATGAAAACCCGTTGCCGTTGCGAGATCGAACCATTTTATGCTCGCTTCGTGTCGCAGGTTAAATTGGACCGCTCAGAGGCTGCGCGTGCGGCGAGTCCCAACGAATCTTCACCCGAACGGACGCGCCGTCGTCGACTTCGAATTCCTTTAAGAGCGTGTGTCGCGCGTATCCTGTTTTAGTCGATCGTACCGTTCCGTTCGGAGGGGACGATTCGTCGCCGCCAAGCCTCGTTGTCGAGAGTCTGTGAAAACCCGTGCCGTTGCGAGATCGAACAATATTATGCTCGCTTCGCGTTGTCGGGTGAAACAGACCGCCTCGAGGCTGTGTACGACGGCGAGTCCCAACGAATCTTTACCCGAACGACGATCGTCGTCGACTTCGAATTCGTTAAGAGCGTGGTGTCGCGCCGCGTACCCTGGTTGTGTTAATGTCGATCGTACCGTTCCGTTCGGAGGGGACGATTCGTCGGGCCAAGCCTCGTTGGCGATTAGGGTCTGTATAATGAACCCGCCGTTGCGAGATCGAATCTCATTTATTATGCTCGCTTCGTGTTGTCGGGTAAATAAAATTATACAGACCGCGCTCGAGGTGTTGGTGTTGTTAACCGACGAGTCCTAACGAATTTTTCTTACCCGAACGGTAAGTTATGTCGTCGACTTTGCATATTCGACAGGTCGAGTGTGTACCATTATTTTGCGTCTCTGCGTGAAAGCAATACGCCGCTGGTACTTGTTCGTTTTCCCCGTTTCACAATTGTGCTGCAAGCTCAGAGGGGACTTGCTTTTTGCCATAGCCTCGTTGTCGAGAGTCTGAGAAACCGGCCGTTGCGAGATCGAATAATTTATACTCGCTTCGTGTTGCCGGGGAAAAACGGTAGACCGCTCGAGGCTTTGGCGGCCGAGTCCCAACGAATTTTTTTTTTTTTTTATCACCTGAGCTCTGAAGCACAGATCGTGCAGTGGATCGTGGAATTTGAGGAACTTGTACCACGCACCTGTGTTCGGGTTTTGATCGTGTCGTTCGTTCAGAGGGGACCGCTTCGCCGAGCGAAGCCTCGTTGTCGCGAGTCTGGAAACACACCCGCCGTTGCGAGATCGAATAATTTTTTATGCTCGCTTCGTGTTGTCGGGTGGGTAAAATTATAGACCGCTTCGAGGTTTCACGGCGAGTCCCATCGATATTTTACGACTTACCTGTACGAACGTCGTCAACTTCTCGAAAGCAATACGCCGCTGGGTGTTGGATATCTTTCTTTTTTTTTTTTTTTGTATTCACTTCCACGTGCCATTCGTTCAGAGGGGACGACGATATATTCGCGTTTGCGTATTCTTCCTCGTTGTCGAGAGTCCCTTAATAAACCCGCCGTTGCGAGATCGAATTTTACAAGCTCGCTTCGTGTTGTCGGGAGGAAGGGGGGACCGCCTCGAGGGTCTGCGCGATACGCGCGAAGAAGAGTCCTAACGAATTTTCGAAAAATTTTATCTACCTGGACGCGTGGCACACTGGCGTGAATCCGAAAGGATGTATCCTAAACACCCTGAAACAGGCGTGTCCGTTTCATCCGTAGGACGGTATCGTGTCGCCGAGAATTCGGGCGACGCCCGCGTCTCCTTCGCCGGAGACGTTTGGGTCTCGACTTGTTCGAAACTTAGTACGAAGAGACTTAACAATTAATAAAAAATATACATATACGATTACCCTGAACGGTGGATCACTTGGCTCGTGGGTCGATGAAGAACGCAGCTAATTGCGCGTCAACGTGTGAACTGCAGGACACATGAACATCGACATTTCGAACGCACATTGCGGTCCACGGATACAATTCCTGGACCACGCCTAGCTGAGGGTCGTTCACGTAACCAGAATACTGCTTGCGTTGCGTTTCGTCGAATCTTTTCTCTCCGGTGCTCGAATCTGCCCGCCGTCGTTCATTCGAATTCCATTTACGAACGTTTCTGAGTTCGGGCGCACCGAAAGGGAAAAAGAGGAGCGATACGCGACGTACGAGCGATCGTTGGACGTTCGTCCGAGTCGTCTGTGGCCGTGCCCCGAGACTATATGCGACTGGTGTAACGTGTGCGCGCGTGCGGCGTGCGTTAAACGGGTTCACGGAAATCGACGGTGTCGATCACGGACTCGCGCGAGTTCTTCGTGGCGTCGTGAGTCGTTCGTTTAACCGGACGACCGCCCACGGGGAACCGCTTCGTGTTTCGACTGCCGATTTTGTTCCGTATTCCAAATTCGCACACCCGCCACACACCATGACCACTCTTCGCGCGTCTCTTTAACGCACGATTGATATGCCGCGCGCTCGACGTCGTTTAAAATGAATTTTTCTTTTGCCGCAAGACTGAGAGAATCGAATTGTTGGGAACTCGGTCGAGAGAGAGAAGAGAATATGCAAGAAAGAGAGAGCGAGCGACATCGTCGTAACGTGAGGGACGATGATGCGCATCCGATCGTTCGAAGTTCGCACAGCCCCAGGGTGTTGTTGCGTTCAATCATCAGAATAACCCGTTCTCTCTCTGCTCTCTCCGCGCGTTGTGCGCGTATACCATGTTTTGTGTAAGGAAGAAATTGAGCGGACCGTCACTCGAATACATACAATGTATATAGGCCGTCGTTGCCGAAGTCGATCTCGAATTTTATTTCCATATGCCGTCGATTGTCGGGGACCACAGACAAACGCGCGCACGGGGACGCATTTCCTCTTCGAACGCTGATGATCTTGGGATGTTCGAATCTGACCCCAGCCACGTTCGTCGAGACTCGAATTTACCGTGCGTCCTCGGTGTGCTGCCTCTGTCTGTCAGCCCGGTGTCGATCGGAACATTTGGTATATATATATATATGGTCGATTGTAACGTTTCTGGCCTGTGACGCGCGTCCGCAGATTCCGAAGCACAGAACTCGAATCGGTAACGCCACGCGCAACGAGGAGAGTCGTTTAGAGAAGTAGATACGGGAAGAGATTGTGCCCACCCCATTGGCGAGGCTCGAAGTTATACTTCGACGAGGTGCTGCTCGGTGCCACAAGTTGTTGGTCACCCCATGTCTTCGTTGTCGAGACGGGACCGCGCGATCAAAAAGCCGGTCATCCAGTCCCCGGAAAGCGCAGCTTGGTTATGTAATTCCACGCGTGCGTTCCTTTTTTTTTTTATTTCCCGTTCCACGCAGCAGAGAGATTCGCGTGGGCGCGCTCCAACTCGGCCTATCCGTCGTTCCGACGGATCAGGGTGATAAATCGGGGAAAAGGAGCCGCTCCGTTTCGATCTCTGCGTGTTACGCGCGGAAGGTGGAACCGCTGGAATTATTTATAATCGTTCATAGCTACGATAAGAGAGGACGGATGTTAAAAATCGCCGGCAACTTGGTTGTCCAGCGAGGGTCTCGTATGCATTACGAATCCGAGAACCGACACGAATGACATTGGCGCGGTGCGCAAAACGCTTCGCCGAGAAGAACGGCGGAGTTTTGTGGTAATCGAGCGGTAAATGAAAGGATCGCTGCGTCGGAGACGACGAAAGTTCTTTTCGTCGTCTGCCGTCCCCGTGCGTCGAAGCTCCGTAATCATCTCTCTTGTATGTTGTCGAATTTTTTTTTTTTCCCGTTTTCCCGAAAGAAAACGGGATTTATAATACCTTCTCTCTGACCAAATAGACGCGGGTTCCTTAACGTGTCTCGCAGTGCAAAAAAAAAAGCGGCTTCACGGCACGAACGAATTTCGTGTTTCACGTAGAGACGACCTCAGATTAGGTGAGATTACCCGCTGAATTTAAGCATATTACTAAGCGGAGGAAAAGAAACTAACCAG
>CAXAJV010001190.1:10000-12500 GCA_963969225.1 Xylocopa violacea
TATCTTGTCGTCCTCTTCGGCCGCCATTCAACGCTCGGCTCAGAACTGGCACGGACTAGGGGAATCCGACTGTCTAATTAAAACAAAGCATTGCGATGGCCCCCAAGGGTGTTGACGCAATGTGATTTCTGCCCAGTGCTCTGAATGTCAACGTGAAGAAATTCAAAAAAGCGCGGGTAAACGGCGGGAGTAACTATGACTCTCTTAAGGTTCCAAAGTTGTCGTCGCTTGCGGCGGCAACATGTGCCAACCCCTCCTCCTCGTGGTGGAACCTGGGCACCGGATTCGTCCGGTGGCTAACGGGGCTCTGGCTTAGTGGGGGGCTTGCCTCTCACTCGGGTCCGTCGGGTTGCCACCCCGTCGGACCTGTATACCGCAGGCCCAAACGAAATAAGTAGATACAATCTCCGGCGGGGGCCTCGGCCCGCCGGTCCTGCGGCTCATTCGTCCCCACAAGGGACACCCCCCCATGTCGCTCCCCCCATTGTGTCCCCTGAAGCAGTTCCGGCGTCATTCCCATGTCCTGATTGCGATCGAGCGTTCAGGAGTAAAATCGGTCTCGGCGTGCATCGTAGAGCAGCTCATCCGGCAGTCGTCAACGAGGAGATAGACCTCCCGGGAGTTAAGCGAAGATGGGGCGATGAAGAACTTCGCCTCATGGCGAGAGAGGAGGCAATGGCGGTCCAACGCGGCGTACGCTTCTTAAACCAACATCTGGCTTCTTTGGTGCCTGGCCGCACTTTGGAGGCCATTAAGGGCGTACGCCGCGGCCAACGTTATCGGGCCCTCGTTTCGGCAGCTATGGCCGACGTCATTGCCTCCTCGAGTACGAGCGGCGATTCTTCCGCCGAGTTCTTCTCGCCCTCTTCTTCCAGTATTGGAAGATCTTCGCCTCTGACTCCCGGTGATAGAGGGCAGCCGGGCGCACACGTTGCCTCTCCAACCTCCTCCTTATCCTTTCTGGGCCATCTTGGTGAGGATATCTCTGGCGCCATCCGGGGCCTTATCCCGGTGGTCCAGAATATCCGGGGCTGGGAATCCACCACCCTTTCCCAGCTGGCCCAGGAGTGTTTGGATGGGGTTAACGTGTGTGACCGTTTGTCCTTGTGGCTGTCCTCTGTCTTTCTTCCTCTTGTCGGATCCAGCCACCCTTCTCACCACAGAATACAGGGTACCGTTCGTACCGGACGGAGAGCCCAACGACGACGGGAGTATGCCCGTGTTCAGCGGCTATTCCGCTCCAACATGTCGTGGGCTGCTCGTGAGGTACTGGATGGCGTAGGTGACACGTCTGACATCGTCCCCAGTGTTCGACTTATGGCCAGACACTGGGGACCGTATGTCAGTCAGGCGTCTAAGCCTGCTCCGCCCGGCACACCGCCTCAGCCGAGGCCGGAGTTGGCTCACCTATGGCATCCAGTATCTTGCGAGGAAGTGGCAGCTACCATCTTGCCACTTCGCTCCGCTCCCGGTCCGGACGGTATCACTGTGCGGCAATGGAGGGCCCTTCCACCATCTTTAAGGGCCCTCTTCTTCAACATCGTGCTTGCTGTTGGCGGGTTCCCACCGGCGTTGTTAACGAGTAGGACGGTATTCGTGCCCAAGAAATCGGGCTCCGATTCACCGGCCGATTACCGTCCTATCTCGATCACGTCGGTGGTCGTGAGGCACCTCCATAAGATTCTGGCGACAAGGCTTCGCGCGTCCGGGTTAGTCGACCTGAGGCAGCGGTGCATGGATGACGGGTGCGGTGAAAACACTGCCGCTCTTGCTGCAGTATTGAGCGAGTCCCGCACCCGTCTCCGCGAAGTGCATATCGCCTCCCTGGACGTCGCGAAAGCCTTTGACTCCGTCAGTCACCAGGCAATCGCCAGAATTCTGAAGTCACTTGGGGTGCCTCACGACTTTACAACGTACATCACCCGCCTGTATTCCAACAGCAGCACGATGTTTGAAGTTCGCGGAGAGAGATCCGAGCTCTTTAGGTTGGGGCGCGGCGTCAGGCAAGGGGATCCGCTCTCGCCTATGCTGTTCTGCTTGGTAGCAGACAGTATCATGAGGGCGGTCCCTCCTGGCGTCGGTTTCCATCTTGGGGGATGTCGTCTTGACGCTCTTGCGTACGCTGACGACATCCTCCTCTTCGCCTCGTCCGAGTGGGGCATGCAGACCGCACTGCGTGTGGTGGAGGAACGAGCCGGGGAATGCGGCTTGGCGCTAAACGCCAGTAAGTGCTCGGTGTTATCCTTGGTCCCGGCCGGAAAAGTCAAGAAAATGAAAGTTATAACGACTCCTACTTTCCATCTTGGAGACGGTACCTCCATTCCGCAGATCTCCACCTTAGCGGAATGGAGGTACCTCGGAGTTGACTTTTCCGTGTCGGGACCTAGAAAGGTCAAGGTAGACTTAGCTACCTATCTAGACAGGATAACCCGAGCACCACTTAAGCCGCAGCAGCGCTTGAAGATCGTGCGCTGCTTTTTGATTCCCCGTCTCTACCACA
>CAXAJV010001190.1:17500-20343 GCA_963969225.1 Xylocopa violacea
AACGCTTGGTTTTTTTTTCGTAATATCGATTAATTTGATTGTAGAATTCATTTGTACGTGTCAGATTTTCGATTTTTCGTGTTTTTCGTTGACTTCGTATTTTATAACTGCGTTTTTTCAATGTTAAAATCGATTAAAATTCGTTATATTCTAGAAATATGTTTTTCCGTATATATTCATTATGTTTAAACAATTTCCGTTCATAAAAGTTCAACGTTAATAGCACTTTATACTTGCGCCTCCGCGCGACTAAGTTACAGCAGCCTTTCCGGACGGTCGGTCGCCGCTGGAGTTTACCACCGTAAGCGCCCGTGCGTTAGCCCGGCCGGCGCCGACCGCCCGGCCGGCCGTTCCGTATCTATAAGGAGACAGGTCGGTTCGAGCCGGCCGGGCGGAGTAGCGTCGGGCGCGTGGCTATTCTATGACTTCGGTTGAGAAGCAGTCCACCGCTCCTCGAGAATACGTTCTCGACTGCTCTGTCCCGTGTCGGTTGTCGAATTTTCTCCACACTGCATTGCCACGGGTCGGTGTCTTTGACCGAATGGCCCATATGTGGCGAGCGTCCAACGGTGACGTTGGTGACCATTTATCCGAGTTTTACTCGGTTAAATTGTACCTTCCTTGCATCGATTCTAAATCTTTACGCTCCGAGCTCTCGGAACGGACTCTAGAGATACATATTGAATTTTTGGACGTACCAGATGTGTGTACGAAATGTCCATAATATGCTATACGCATGAAAGGTGTATATGGAGATAGATATACACCGATGATATACCAAACAAGTTCCTCAACAAAAAAAAATAAAAATGAGCATCCACTGAGTTGAGGAACGAAACAAAAAATAAAAAATAAGCATCCACTGAAGAAGGCAAAAGAATAAATGGTATATGTCATTTCGACACGATCTGTTACGAAACAGAGGAGTCTCTCGACGAACTTCCAAAAGGTGTCCCGTGTCGAATGCCCAGCGCGCACTTGGTACGCGCCAGCTCGCCTGAGGAGGGCGAGATACAAAAATATACTTCAGCGTGACACAATTGTACGCGCTTGCTCGTCTATGCCGAACAGCACGCTTCTCTGTACGCGCTATCATAATGCCCAGCGTGTGAGAGCGTGTGTAGTATCTCTGTTATAGTCAAATGGAGTGCCAAGAGGTACTACGCGTTCGCGCATTAGACGATAAAAGGTATTCTTTATATACATATTGAACAATACAGCGTGACACGATTATAACCGCTTGCCATCGTCGTTGCCCAGCATGTTCTCGCAAGAGATGTTCGTGCTATAGACGATGGAGAAAAAAGGTGTACGATAAATCAGCGTGACGCAATTGTACGCGCTTCCTCGCCTTGATGACCAGCATGTTCTCTGTACGCGCTATCTTAATGCCCAGCGTGAAAGAGATGTCCGTGCTTTCGGCGATATTTGCCCAGCGTGAAAATTGCATACGCGCTTGCATCGTCGATGCCCAGCATGTTCTCTGTACGCGCTATCTTAATGCCCAGCGTGAAAGAGATGTCCGTGCTATAGACGATAAAAGGTGCCGTACACCGATATAACAAGCGGTGACAAATCGTATACGCGCTTGCATCGTCGATGCCCAGCATGTTCTCGCAAGAGATGTCCGTGCTATAGACGATTAAAGGTGACAATATGTATTCAATAAATGACAAAAATGTGCCCAAAAATATATAACCAGCGTGAAAATTGTATACGCGCTTGCTCGTCGATACCCGACAAGTCCTCGCAAGGGGATATGTCCGTGGTAAAGACGATGTATATTTTCAGCGCGAAGTGTATACGCGCTTACTCGACACGGTTCAGTTGGAAGGCGACTTGTGAAGTCGATTTTGGGAACGTACGATTTTTGGGAGTGTCTCATTCTCGAAAGAAAAGAAAAGAAAGGAAAAGGAGAGGAGGAAAAAATGCAATACCTCGGTATTATTGAACATATGTGCTAACCGAGGATGCATTTTACGAAATACAAAAAATAAATAATGTGCTCGAGCGAGGTCCGAAAGACCCGTCAGCCGCATCCACTGAACAAAACTATGACGAATATTGCGATATTCGAACGATATACATATATATATATTATTATTTCGTATCGTCGATCGGTGTCTCTAAGAGAACCGACGACGACTAAAAACACGTTGAGCAAACTACTCTTATAAGAGTTGATGATGATGGTGAAAAAGAGGAGGAGGAGAGAGAGAGAGAGACGACTCATGGTACGGTTCCCTGGTTGATCCTGCCAGTAGTCATATGCTTGTCTCAAAGATTAAGCCATGCATGTCTCAGTACATACCGAACTAAGGTGAAACCGCGAATGGCTCATTAAATCAGTTATGGTTTCTTAGATTGTACACGAAATTACTTGGATAACTGTGGTAATTCTAGAGCTAATACATGCAAATCAGAATTCCGACCAGAGATGGGAGGAATGCTTTTATTAGATCAAAACCAATCGGTGGCGTGCGGTTCGCCCGTGCGTCCATCGTTTGCTTTGGTGACTCTGAATAACCCACAGCTGATCGCACGGTCATTTAGTACCGGCGACGAATCTTTCAAATGTCTGCCTTATCAACTGTCGATGGTAGGTTCCGCGCCTACCATGGTTGTAACGGGTAACGGGGAATCAGGGTTCGATTCCGGAGAGGGAGCCTGAGAAACAGCTACCACATCCAAGGAAGGCAGCAGGCGCGCAAATTACCCACTCCCGGCACGGGGAGGTAGTGACGAAAAATAACGATACGGGACTCATCCGAGGCCCCGTAATCGGAATGAGTACACTTTAAATCCTTTAACGAGGATCAATTGGAGGGCAAGTCTGGTGCCAG
>CAXAJV010001190.1:20543-25543 GCA_963969225.1 Xylocopa violacea
AACATAATATAACCTAACCTAATACAACCTGATCGCACGGTGCGAATATTTTCAAAGTTCCCCGCCGTGTCGCTTCCGACCTCTCGGCGCGAATATTTTCAAAGTCCCCGGCCGTGTCGCTTCCGACCTCTCGGCGCGAATATTTTCAAAGTCCCCGGTCGTGTCGCTTCCGACCGCTCGGCGCGAATATTTTCTAAGTTCCCCGCCGTGTCGCTTCCGACCGCTCGGCGCGAATATTTTCTAAGTTCCCCGCCGTGTCGCTTCCGACCGCTCGGCGCGAATATTTTCCAAGTTCCCGGTCATGTCGCTTCCGACCTCTCGGTGGGAATATTTTACAATTTCACGGTCATGTCGCTTCCGACCTCTCGGTGGGAATATTTTACAATTTCACGGTCATGTCGCTTCCGACCTCTCGGTAGGAATATTTTTCAAATCTCCGGACGCATCGCTTCCTACATTTCGGTGAGGATATTTTTTACGTTTCTGAACGTATCGGTCCCGACCTCTTGGTGCGAATATTATATATATATATATATATATATATATATATATATATATATATATATAACATAATATAACCTAACCTAATACAACCTGATCGCACGGTGCGAATATTTTCAAAGTTCCCCGCCGTGTCGCTTCCGACCTCTCGGCGCGAATATTTTCAAAGTCCCCGGCCGTGTCGCTTCCGACCTCTCGGCGCGAATATTTTCAAAGTCCCCGGTCGTGTCGCTTCCGACCGCTCGGCGCGAATATTTTCTAAGTTCCCCGCCGTGTCGCTTCCGACCGCTCGGCGCGAATATTTTCTAAGTTCCCCGCCGTGTCGCTTCCGACCGCTCGGCGCGAATATTTTCCAAGTTCCCGGTCATGTCGCTTCCGACCTCTCGGTGGGAATATTTTACAATTTCACGGTCATGTCGCTTCCGACCTCTCGGTGGGAATATTTTACAATTTCACGGTCATGTCGCTTCCGACCTCTCGGTAGGAATATTTTTCAAATCTCCGGACGCATCGCTTCCTACATTTCGGTGAGGATATTTTTTACGTTTCTGAACGTATCGGTCCCGACCTCTTGGTGCGAATATTATATATATATATGTATATATATATATATATATATATATATATATATATATAACATAATATAACCTAACCTAATACAACCTGATCGCACGGTGCGAATATTTTCAAAGTTCCCCGCCGTGTCGCTTCCGACCTCTCGGCGCGAATATTTTCAAAGTCCCCGGCCGTGTCGCTTCCGACCTCTCGGCGCGAATATTTTCAAAGTCCCCGGTCGTGTCGCTTCCGACCGCTCGGCGCGAATATTTTCTAAGTTCCCCGCCGTGTCGCTTCCGACCGCTCGGCGCGAATATTTTCTAAGTTCCCCGCCGTGTCGCTTCCGACCGCTCGGCGCGAATATTTTCCAAGTTCCCGGTCATGTCGCTTCCGACCTCTCGGTGGGAATATTTTACAATTTCACGGTCATGTCGCTTCCGACCTCTCGGTGGGAATATTTTACAATTTCACGGTCATGTCGCTTCCGACCTCTCGGTAGGAATATTTTTCAAATCTCCGGACGCATCGCTTCCTACATTTCGGTGAGGATATTTTTTACGTTTCTGAACGTATCGGTCCCGACCTCTTGGTGCGAATATATATATATATATATATATATATATATATATATATATATATATATATATATATATATATATATATAACATAATATAACCTAACCTAATACAACCTGATCGCACGGTGCGAATATTTTCAAAGTTCCCCGCCGTGTCGCTTCCGACCTCTCGGCGCGAATATTTTCAAAGTCCCCGGTCGTGTCGGTCCCGACCGCTCGGCGCGAATATTTTCAAAGTCCCCGGTCGTGTCGGTCCCGACCGCTCGGCGCGAATATTTTCAAAGTCCCCGGTCGTGTCGGTCCCGACCGCTCGGCGCGAATATTTTCTAAGTCCCCGGTCGTGTCGGTCCCGACCGCTCGGCGCGAATATTTTCTAAGTTCCCGGTCGTGTCGCTTCCGCCCGCGCGGTGCGAACAATTTCCAAGTTCCCGGTCGTGCCGGTCCGTACTTCTCGGTGCGAACATTATATATGTAGAACGTAATATAACCTAACCTAACCCAACCTAACCTCTCGGTGGTATTATTTTACAGAAAGCCGGGCGTGTCTACTCCTACTTCTCGGTGCGAATATTATGTATATAACATAAGATAACCTAACCTAATGCAACCTGGTCGCTCGGTGCGAATATTTTCTAAATTCCCAGTCGTGTCGCTTCCGACCGCTCGGCGCGAATATTTTCTAAGTTCCCCGCCGTGTCGCTTCCGACCGCTCGGCGCGAATATTTTCTAAGTTCCCGGTCATGTCGCTTCCGACCTCTCGGTGGGAATATTTTACAATTTCACGGTCATGTCGCTTCCGACCTCTCGGTGGGAATATTTTACAATTTCACGGTCATGTCGCTTCCGACCTCTCGGTAGGAATATTTTTCAAATCTCCGGACGCATCGCTTCCTACATTTCGGTGAGGATATTTTTTACGTTTCTGAACGTATCGGTCCCGACCTCTTGGTGCGAATATATATATATATATATATATATATATATATATATATATATATATATATATAACATAATATAACCTAACCTAATACAACCTGATCGCACGGTGCGAATATTTTCAAAGTTCCCCGCCGTGTCGCTTCCGACCTCTCGGCGCGAATATTTTCAAAGTCCCCGGCCGTGTCGCTTCCGACCTCTCGGCGCGAATATTTTCAAAGTCCCCGGTCGTGTCGCTTCCGACCGCTCGGCGCGAATATTTTCTAAGTTCCCCGCCGTGTCGCTTCCGACCGCTCGGCGCGAATATTTTCTAAGTTCCCCGCCGTGTCGCTTCCGACCGCTCGGCGCGAATATTTTCCAAGTTCCCGGTCATGTCGCTTCCGACCTCTCGGTGGGAATATTTTACAATTTCACGGTCATGTCGCTTCCGACCTCTCGGTGGGAATATTTTACAATTTCACGGTCATGTCGCTTCCGACCTCTCGGTAGGAATATTTTTCAAATCTCCGGACGCATCGCTTCCTACATTTCGGTGAGGATATTTTTTACGTTTCTGAACGTATCGGTCCCGACCTCTTGGTGCGAATATTATATATATATATGTATATATATATATATATATATATATATATATATATATAACATAATATAACCTAACCTAATACAACCTGATCGCACGGTGCGAATATTTTCAAAGTTCCCCGCCGTGTCGCTTCCGACCTCTCGGCGCGAATATTTTCAAAGTCCCCGGCCGTGTCGCTTCCGACCTCTCGGCGCGAATATTTTCAAAGTCCCCGGTCGTGTCGCTTCCGACCGCTCGGCGCGAATATTTTCTAAGTTCCCCGCCGTGTCGCTTCCGACCGCTCGGCGCGAATATTTTCTAAGTTCCCCGCCGTGTCGCTTCCGACCGCTCGGCGCGAATATTTTCCAAGTTCCCGGTCATGTCGCTTCCGACCTCTCGGTGGGAATATTTTACAATTTCACGGTCATGTCGCTTCCGACCTCTCGGTGGGAATATTTTACAATTTCACGGTCATGTCGCTTCCGACCTCTCGGTAGGAATATTTTTCAAATCTCCGGACGCATCGCTTCCTACATTTCGGTGAGGATATTTTTTACGTTTCTGAACGTATCGGTCCCGACCTCTTGGTGCGAATATTATATATATATATGTATATATATATATATATATATATATATATATATATATAACATAATATAACCTAACCTAATACAACCTGATCGCACGGTGCGAATATTTTCAAAGTTCCCCGCCGTGTCGCTTCCGACCTCTCGGCGCGAATATTTTCAAAGTCCCCGGCCGTGTCGCTTCCGACCTCTCGGCGCGAATATTTTCAAAGTCCCCGGTCGTGTCGCTTCCGACCGCTCGGCGCGAATATTTTCTAAGTTCCCCGCCGTGTCGCTTCCGACCGCTCGGCGCGAATATTTTCTAAGTTCCCCGCCGTGTCGCTTCCGACCGCTCGGCGCGAATATTTTCCAAGTTCCCGGTCATGTCGCTTCCGACCTCTCGGTGGGAATATTTTACAATTTCACGGTCATGTCGCTTCCGACCTCTCGGTGGGAATATTTTACAATTTCACGGTCATGTCGCTTCCGACCTCTCGGTAGGAATATTTTTCAAATCTCCGGACGCATCGCTTCCTACATTTCGGTGAGGATATTTTTTACGTTTCTGAACGTATCGGTCCCGACCTCTTGGTGCGAATATTATATATATATATATATATATATATATATATATATATATATATATATATAACATAATATAACCTAACCTAATACAACCTGATCGCACGGTGCGAATATTTTCAAAGTTCCCCGCCGTGTCGCTTCCGACCTCTCGGCGCGAATATTTTCAAAGTCCCCGGCCGTGTCGCTTCCGACCTCTCGGCGCGAATATTTTCAAAGTCCCCGGTCGTGTCGCTTCCGACCGCTCGGCGCGAATATTTTCTAAGTTCCCCGCCGTGTCGCTTCCGACCGCTCGGCGCGAATATTTTCTAAGTTCCCCGCCGTGTCGCTTCCGACCGCTCGGCGCGAATATTTTCCAAGTTCCCGGTCATGTCGCTTCCGACCTCTCGGTGGGAATATTTTACAATTTCACGGTCATGTCGCTTCCGACCTCTCGGTGGGAATATTTTACAATTTCACGGTCATGTCGCTTCCGACCTCTCGGTAGGAATATTTTTCAAATCTCCGGACGCATCGCTTCCTACATTTCGGTGAGGATATTTTTTACGTTTCTGAACGTATCGGTCCCGACCTCTTGGTGCGAATATTATATATATATATGTATATATATATATATATATATATATATATATATATATATAACATAATATAACCTAACCTAATACAACCTGATCGCACGGTGCGAATATTTTCAAAGTTCCCCGCCGTGTCGCTTCCGACC
>CAXAJV010001190.1:30543-33043 GCA_963969225.1 Xylocopa violacea
TCTTTATTAGCTTCTCCTGCCCAAGATATGCGTTCTTTACTGCTTCGTCATTGGAATCGCGCATTCTCAGCGCGTTCCTCAGCTTGGCCATCTTAACTATGTTTGCCACCCTCTGGACACCTAGACCACCATGGCTTTTGTCCGTGTACACTATTCCGTCCGTAGTTGACGGATGTAAATGCAATATTTCCTTAATAATTTGCTTTACTCCATGGTCTATTTGGTCCAGGATGCCCAGGGGCGGCGGATTGGCCACTAGTCTATGTATATATCTGGGCAGGAGGTGTATTCGTATTAAATTAATTTTCTGATGCGGCTTTAGTTTCATTTTCTTAATGGTATTTGCCGCGTCCATTATATTTTTCACCGAGGTGCGCTGGAGGCCCCTCCACGGATCTATTGTGACACCTAGATATTTCATTACCGTCTCCGGGTCGGCATAAGGAATAGCCTGCCGACCCAGAGACAATTCAGGATTTGCCACAAACCACGTTTTGTTTTTGCCGACGATCTGGAACGTCGAACATTTCTCAGTAGCCACTTTCATATCTAGTTTTCCTAGGTAATTCTCTATTATTCCCAGTTGCTTCTTAGCTTCGCCTTCATCTTTGGCCAAGAGCACCAGATCGTCGGCAAAGGCCAGAATGGAGACACTCTCGCCTCCCATCCTTATGCCCTCCGACGTCTCGTCAATTTTCCCGATTAACGGGTCTATAACTAAGTTAAAAAGAAGCGGAGACAGTGGATCTCCTTGCTTTACCCCTCTCAGGAGGTCCACTTCCAATGTATCTTTGTTTCTGCAATGGATAACCGTTTTACTATTTTTATACATTTGTTTAATGTACTCGGCAATGGCTGTTGGTATTCCTTTAATTTCCAGCCCGTCACTTAGCACACTATGGGGAACTGTGTCGAATGCTTTGGAAATGTCTATTAATGTTATAATACCACCTCTACTTTCTTTCATTATTTTTATTGCATTCTCTAAGATGGATATATTGTGTTTGCATCCATCTTCTTTGGTGAAACCTTTCTGCCGCAGGTGTTGTTTTATATTGCACCTGAGCCTCTTGTCTATCATCGCCGAGTATAGTCTACCCAGGAGAGACCCGATCGTAATTGGCCTCCAGTTGCTGACATCGTCCACGCTCTTCCCCGGCTTGGGTATTAGCGTGGTTCGATTCAGTTTCCACTGCACTGGATAGCTTCGGCTCAGCATCAAAAGGTTACACAGTTTTGTGAATACTGGCAGCGCCCCATTCTGCCTGAGGTGTATCTTTTTTATTCCATCGACACCGGCTGCTGTGTCGTTCTTAATTTTCTTAAATTTTTCGACAAGTTCACCCATAGTGACTGGTGACCATACTTTCTCCATTGCTAAATATGTTTCTATTTTCGTTTTGTTTACTAATCTTACTTGGGGTCCTGTCTTACCCCATAGCTCATTATACAATGGACCGACCTGATCTTTGCAAGGAGGCTCCACTCCCTCCTTGTCATCAATGGACTTACCCATTATTGCCAGATCCAGGAGCTTCTTGGGGCATTTGTTATATAGCTCCTGGTATCTGGCGTAAACGTACCTTTTATATCGTGTCCCAGCGTTTCTGTTCTGAATATTTCGTGCATTCTTATGTCCGTGCCCCTGCTTCTGATTGCTGGGACCGCCTCCTTCTCCTTCGGTGAGTTTCTCACTGAATCTTTGTATCAATACGTTTATTTCTTCCTCACCGATTTCGTTTTGGTTGGCAATTCTTACTATTTCTTGTTCGATATCCCAAAATTTGTTATCTTCTTCCATATTGCCAACCCCAATTGCTCCCCGGATAATATCTTTCCATTTGATTCTTTCCTGTATTACCCGGAGCTCCTCATCATCCTCGGCGGCCGACTCGTAATGCGAACTCATTGAGGATTCACTACTAGGTGAATCCTCCGTGTCGGCCGTCGCTTCCTCCCTTTCGACGGGTAAGAGCCTCCTTTTATCACTGATTTGCTTTAACGTCTTGCCAGGTAGGAACTGTTTGATAGCCACATTGGGCTGCTTAAGGTTTTTAAAGCGTTCGTTTAATGTTTTGAGGAGGTCTGTCTCCTGCTTAGACCAGGCCGAGGCTCTATTGCCTGGTCTGTTCCTACTCTGGCTGGAGCCGGCCAATATTCTTTTTAAGTTTCTCGCTTGCGGGTGTTTAAATCTCTCGTGTGTTGAAAGGCCGGCTCGTGTTTGGAAAATTCTCCCGCAAGAGTCACACTTTACCCCCGAGCTGCTCTGGTGGTCGGAGCCTTTGCATTTTGGGAGGTGGCACCGACACCCGTGGAGCCTTTCGAACTCCTTTAGGCATACGGCGCACCTCCACACGATATTTGCTCGGGGGTGCTGTTGTTCCACGTGTTCTTTAAATTTAGACTCTTGCAGGAACCTTCTATCTATTTCTCGTGCTTCGCACAACCCGCATTTAATTTCCCCGTCCAAAGGGAGGTCCACACATTGTCCCAAATCATA
>CAXAJV010001190.1:38043-40543 GCA_963969225.1 Xylocopa violacea
GTTAAAGAGACGCGCGAAGAGTGGTCATGGTGTGTGGCGGGTGTGCGAATTTGGAATACGGAACAAAATCGGCAGTCGAAACACGAAGCGGTTCCCCGTGGGCGGTCGTCCGGTTAAACGAACGACTCACGACGCCACGAAGAACTCGCGCGAGTCCGTGATCGACACCGTCGATTTCCGTGAACCCGTTTAACGCACGCCGCACGCGCGCACACGTTACACCAGTCGCATATAGTCTCGGGGCACGGCCACAGACGACTCGGACGAACGTCCAACGATCGCTCGTACGTCGCGTATCGCTCCTCTTTTTCCCTTTCGGTGCGCCCGAACTCAGAAACGTTCGTAAATGGAATTCGAATGAACGACGGCGGGCAGATTCGAGCACCGGAGAGAAAAGATTCGACGAAACGCAACGCAAGCAGTATTCTGGTTACGTGAACGACCCTCAGCTAGGCGTGGTCCAGGAATTGTATCCGTGGACCGCAATGTGCGTTCGAAATGTCGATGTTCATGTGTCCTGCAGTTCACACGTTGACGCGCAATTAGCTGCGTTCTTCATCGACCCACGAGCCAAGTGATCCACCGTTCAGGGTAATCGTATATGTATATTTTTTATTAATTGTTAAGTCTCTTCGTACTAAGTTTCGAACAAGTCGAGACCCAAACGTCTCCGGCGAAGGAGACGCGGGCGTCGCCCGAATTCTCGGCGACACGATACCGTCCTACGGATGAAACGGACACGCCTGTTTCAGGGTGTTTAGGATACATCCTTTCGGATTCACGCCAGTGTGCCACGCGTCCAGGTAGATAAAATTTTTCGAAAATTCGTTAGGACTCTTCTTCGCGCGTATCGCGCAGACCCTCGAGGCGGTCCCCCCTTCCTCCCGACAACACGAAGCGAGCTTGTAAAATTCGATCTCGCAACGGCGGGTTTATTAAGGGACTCTCGACAACGAGGAAGAATACGCAAACGCGAATATATCGTCGTCCCCTCTGAACGAATGGCACGTGGAAGTGAATACAAAAAAAAAAAAAAAGAAAGATATCCAACACCCATCGGCGTATTGCTTTCGAGAAGTTGACGACGTTCGTACAGGTAAGTCGTAAAATATCGATGGGACTCGCCGTGAAACCTCGAAGCGGTCTATAATTTTACCCACCCGACAACACGAAGCGAGCATAAAAAATTATTCGATCTCGCAACGGCGGGTGTGTTTCCAGACTCGCGACAACGAGGCTTCGCTCGGCGAAGCGGTCCCCTCTGAACGAACGACACGATCAAAACCCGAACACAGGTGCGTGGTACAAGTTCCTCAAATTCCACGATCCACTGCACGATCTGTGCTTCAGAGCTCAGGTGATAAAAAAAAAAAAAAATTCGTTGGGACTCGGCCGCCAAAGCCTCGAGCGGTCTACCGTTTTTCCCCGGCAACACGAAGCGAGTATAAATTATTCGATCTCGCAACGGCCGGTTTCTCAGACTCGCGACAACGAGGCTATGGCAAAAAGCAAGTCCCCTCTGAGCTTGCAGCACAATTGTGAAACGGGAAAACGAACAAGTACCAGCGGCGTATTGCTTTCACGCAGAGACGCAAAATAATGGTACACACTCGACCTGTCGAATATGCAAAGTCGACGACATAACTTACCGTTCGGGTAAGAAAAATTCGTTAGGACTCGTCGGTTAACAACACCAACACCTCGAGCGCGGTCTGTATAATTTTATTTACCCGACAACACGAAGCGAGCATAATAAATGAGATTCGATCTCGCAACGGCGGGTTCATTATACAGACCCTAATCGCCAACGAGGCTTGGCCCGACGAATCGTCCCCTCCGAACGGAACGGTACGATCGACATTAACACAACCAGGGTACGCGGCGCGACACCACGCTCTTAACGAATTCGAAGTCGACGACGATCGTCGTTCGGGTAAAGATTCGTTGGGACTCGCCGTCGTACACAGCCTCGAGGCGGTCTGTTTCACCCGACAACGCGAAGCGAGCATAATATTGTTCGATCTCGCAACGGCACGGGTTTTCACAGACTCTCGACAACGAGGCTTGGCGGCGACGAATCGTCCCCTCCGAACGGAACGGTACGATCGACTAAAACAGGATACGCGCGACACACGCTCTTAAAGGAATTCGAAGTCGACGACGGCGCGTCCGTTCGGGTGAAGATTCGTTGGGACTCGCCGCACGCGCAGCCTCTGAGCGGTCCAATTTAACCTGCGACACGAAGCGAGCATAAAATGGTTCGATCTCGCAACGGCAACGGGTTTTCATAGACTCTATGAGAGCGAGGCTTGGCGGCGACGAATCGTCCCCTCCGAACGGAACGGTACGATCGACTAAAACAGGATACGCGCGACACACGCTCTTAAAAGAAATCGAAGTCGACGACGGCGCGTCCGTTCGGGTGAATGATTCGTTGGGACTCGCCGCACGCGCAGCCTCTGAGCGGTCCAATTTAACCTGCGACACGAAGCGAGCATAA
>CAXAJV010001190.1:43043-75468 GCA_963969225.1 Xylocopa violacea
TGTTATTGCTCAATCTCGTGCGGCTAAAAGCCGCCTGTCCCTCTAAGAAGATTTGTTTGTACGTTGGTAGTAAAAACCCACCGACCGAAGCCGGGGGCCTTCGAGATACCATAATTTACGTCTATTTAACAGGCTAGAGTCTCGTTCGTTATCGGAATTAACCAGACAAATCGCTCCACCAACTAAGAACGGCCATGCACCACCACCCACCGAATCAAGAAAGAGCTCTCAATCTGTCAATCCTTCCGGTGTCTGGGCCTGGTGAGGTTTCCCGTGTTGAGTCAAATTAAGCCGCAGGCTCCACTCCTGGTGGTGCCCTTCCGTCAATTCCTTTAAGTTTCAGCTTTGCAACCATACTTCCCCCGGAACCCAAAAACTTTGGTTTCCCGGAAGCTGCCCGCCGAGTCATCGGAGGAACATCGGCGGATCGCTGGTTGGCATCGTTTATGGTTAGAACTAGGGCGGTATCTGATCGCCTTCGAACCTCTAACTTTCGTTCTTGATTAATGAAAACATTTTTGGCAAATGCTTTCGCTTTAGTCCGTCTTGCGACGATCCAAGAATTTCACCTCTAACGTCGCAATACGAATGCCCCCATCTGTCCCTATTAATCATTACCTCGGGGTTCCGGAAACCAACAAAATAGAACCGAGGTCCTATTCCATTATTCCATGCACATAGTATTCAGGCGAAAATAGCCTGCTTTAAGCACTCTAATTTATTCAAAGTAAACGTACCGGCCCACCTCGACACTCAGTGAAGAGCACCGCGATGGGATGTCTGTTGGACCGCCCCGTGAGGAGCTAAGCCCACCGGTAGGACGTATCACATAATGCCAGTTAGACACCGCGAGCGGTGAACCGACACTGTGACACACAGATTCAACTACGAGCTTTTTAACCGCAACAACTTTAATATACGCTATTGGAGCTGGAATTACCGCGGCTGCTGGCACCAGACTTGCCCTCCAATTGATCCTCGTTAAAGGATTTAAAGTGTACTCATTCCGATTACGGGGCCTCGGATGAGTCCCGTATCGTTATTTTTCGTCACTACCTCCCCGTGCCGGGAGTGGGTAATTTGCGCGCCTGCTGCCTTCCTTGGATGTGGTAGCTGTTTCTCAGGCTCCCTCTCCGGAATCGAACCCTGATTCCCCGTTACCCGTTACAACCATGGTAGGCGCGGAACCTACCATCGACAGTTGATAAGGCAGACATTTGAAAGATTCGTCGCCGGTACTAAATGACCGTGCGATCAGCTGTGGGTTATTCAGAGTCACCAAAGCAAACGATGGACGCACGGGCGAACCGCACGCCACCGATTGGTTTTGATCTAATAAAAGCATTCCTCCCATCTCTGGTCGGAATTCTGATTTGCATGTATTAGCTCTAGAATTACCACAGTTATCCAAGTAATTTCGTGTACAATCTAAGAAACCATAACTGATTTAATGAGCCATTCGCGGTTTCACCTTAGTTCGGTATGTACTGAGACATGCATGGCTTAATCTTTGAGACAAGCATATGACTACTGGCAGGATCAACCAGGGAACCGTACCATGAGTCGTCTCTCTCTCTCTCTCCTCCTCCTCTTTTTCACCATCATCATCAACTCTTATAAGAGTAGTTTGCTCAACGTGTTTTTAGTCGTCGTCGGTTCTCTTAGAGACACCGATCGACGATACGAAATAATAATATATATATATGTATATCGTTCGAATATCGCAATATTCGTCATAGTTTTGTTCAGTGGATGCGGCTGACGGGTCTTTCGGACCTCGCTCGAGCACATTATTTATTTTTTGTATTTCGTAAAATGCATCCTCGGTTAGCACATATGTTCAATAATACCGAGGTATTGCATTTTTTCCTCCTCTCCTTTTCCTTTCTTTTCTTTTCTTTCGAGAATGAGACACTCCCAAAAATCGTACGTTCCCAAAATCGACTTCACAAGTCGCCTTCCAACTGAACCGTGTCGAGTAAGCGCGTATACACTTCGCGCTGAAAATATACATCGTCTTTACCACGGACATATCCCCTTGCGAGGACTTGTCGGGTATCGACGAGCAAGCGCGTATACAATTTTCACGCTGGTTATATATTTTTGGGCACATTTTTGTCATTTATTGAATACATATTGTCACCTTTAATCGTCTATAGCACGGACATCTCTTGCGAGAACATGCTGGGCATCGACGATGCAAGCGCGTATACGATTTGTCACCGCTTGTTATATCGGTGTACGGCACCTTTTATCGTCTATAGCACGGACATCTCTTTCACGCTGGGCATTAAGATAGCGCGTACAGAGAACATGCTGGGCATCGACGATGCAAGCGCGTATGCAATTTTCACGCTGGGCAAATATCGCCGAAAGCACGGACATCTCTTTCACGCTGGGCATTAAGATAGCGCGTACAGAGAACATGCTGGTCATCAAGGCGAGGAAGCGCGTACAATTGCGTCACGCTGATTTATCGTACACCTTTTTTCTCCATCGTCTATAGCACGAACATCTCTTGCGAGAACATGCTGGGCAACGACGATGGCAAGCGGTTATAATCGTGTCACGCTGTATTGTTTAATATGTATATAAAGAATACCTTTTATCGTCTAATGCGCGAACGCGTAGTACCTCTTGGCACTCCATTTGACTATAACAGAGATACTACACACGCTCTCACACGCTGGGCATTATGATAGCGCGTACAGAGAAGCGTGCTGTTCGGCATAGACGAGCAAGCGCGTACAATTGTGTCACGCTGAAGTATATTTTTGTATCTCGCCCTCCTCAGGCGAGCTGGCGCGTACCAAGTGCGCGCTGGGCATTCGACACGGGACACCTTTTGGAAGTTCGTCGAGAGACTCCTCTGTTTCGTAACAGATCGTGTCGAAATGACATATACCATTTATTCTTTTGTCCCCTTCAGTGGATGCTTATTTTTTATTTTTTGTTTCGTTCCTCAACTCAGTGGATGCTCATTTTTATTTTTTTTTGTTGAGGAACTTGTTTGGTATATCATCGGTGTATATCTATCTTCATATACACCTTTCATGCGTATAGCATATTATGGACATTTCGTACACACATCTGGTACGTCCAAAAATTCAATATGTATCTCTAGAGTCCGTTCCGAGAGCTCGGAGCGTAAAGATTTAGAATCGATGCAAGGAAGGTACAATTTAACCGAGTAAAACTCGGATAAATGGTCACCAACGTCACCGTTGGACGCTCGCCACATATGGGCCATTCGGTCAAAGACACCGACCCGTGGCAATGCAGTGTGGAGAAAATTCGACAACCGACACGGGACAGAGCAGTCGAGAACGTATTCTCGAGGAGCGGTGGACTGCTTCTCAACCGAAGTCATAGAATAGCCACGCGCCCGACGCTACTCCGCCCGGCCGGCTCGAACCGACCTGTCTCCTTATAGATACGGAACGGCCGGCCGGGCGGTCGGCGCCGGCCGGGCTAACGCACGGGCGCTTACGGTGGTAAACTCCAGCGGCGACCGACCGTCCGGAAAGGCTGCTGTAACTTAGTCGCGCGGAGGCGCAAGTATAAAGTGCTATTAACGTTGAACTTTTATGAACGGAAATTGTTTAAACATAATGAATATATACGGAAAAACATATTTCTAGAATATAACGAATTTTAATCGATTTTAACATTGAAAAAACGCAGTTATAAAATACGAAGTCAACGAAAAACACGAAAAATCGAAAATCTGACACGTACAAATGAATTCTACAATCAAATTAATCGATATTACGAAAAAAAAACCAAGCGTTTATATAAAAAAATTACCGATAAATTGACAAAAACCGCCAGTCGTGTCGGTTTCGGGAGACTAAAAATTATAAATTCGACTAAACAATGCGCTAATAAATTCAATCAATAGCTTTCAATAAGGTTTCTGCAAAAAAATTGTTAGGTCAACGGTTTAATTTACGAGAAAATAGCGAAAAACCGCCGATCGTGTCGCTTCCGACCTCTCGTTGCGAATATTTTCTAAGTTCCCCGTCGTGTCGCTTCCGACCGCTCGGCGCGAATATTTTCTAAGTTCCCCGCCGTGTCGCTTCCGACCGCTCGGCGCGAATATTTTCTAAGTTCCCCGCCGTGTCGCTTCCGACCGCTCGGCGCGAATATTTTCCAAGTTCCCGGTCATGTCGCTTCCGACCTCTCGGTGGGAATATTTTACAATTTCACGGTCATGTCGCTTCCGACCTCTCGGTGGGAATATTTTACAATTTCACGGTCATGTCGCTTCCGACCTCTCGGTAGGAATATTTTTCAAATCTCCGGACGCATCGCTTCCTACATTTCGGTGAGGATATTTTTTACGTTTCTGAACGTATCGGTCCCGACCTCTTGGTGCGAATATTATATATATATATATATATATATATATATATATATATATATATATATATATAACATAATATAACCTAACCTAATACAACCTGATCGCACGGTGCGAATATTTTCAAAGTTCCCCGCCGTGTCGCTTCCGACCTCTCGGCGCGAATATTTTCAAAGTCCCCGGCCGTGTCGCTTCCGACCTCTCGGCGCGAATATTTTCAAAGTCCCCGGTCGTGTCGCTTCCGACCGCTCGGCGCGAATATTTTCTAAGTTCCCCGCCGTGTCGCTTCCGACCGCTCGGCGCGAATATTTTCTAAGTTCCCCGCCGTGTCGCTTCCGACCGCTCGGCGCGAATATTTTCCAAGTTCCCGGTCATGTCGCTTCCGACCTCTCGGTGGGAATATTTTACAATTTCACGGTCATGTCGCTTCCGACCTCTCGGTGGGAATATTTTACAATTTCACGGTCATGTCGCTTCCGACCTCTCGGTAGGAATATTTTTCAAATCTCCGGACGCATCGCTTCCTACATTTCGGTGAGGATATTTTTTACGTTTCTGAACGTATCGGTCCCGACCTCTTGGTGCGAATATTATATATATATATGTATATATATATATATATATATATATATATATATAACATAATATAACCTAACCTAATACAACCTGATCGCACGGTGCGAATATTTTCAAAGTTCCCCGCCGTGTCGCTTCCGACCTCTCGGCGCGAATATTTTCAAAGTCCCCGGCCGTGTCGCTTCCGACCTCTCGGCGCGAATATTTTCAAAGTCCCCGGTCGTGTCGCTTCCGACCGCTCGGCGCGAATATTTTCTAAGTTCCCCGCCGTGTCGCTTCCGACCGCTCGGCGCGAATATTTTCTAAGTTCCCCGCCGTGTCGCTTCCGACCGCTCGGCGCGAATATTTTCCAAGTTCCCGGTCATGTCGCTTCCGACCTCTCGGTGGGAATATTTTACAATTTCACGGTCATGTCGCTTCCGACCTCTCGGTGGGAATATTTTACAATTTCACGGTCATGTCGCTTCCGACCTCTCGGTAGGAATATTTTTCAAATCTCCGGACGCATCGCTTCCTACATTTCGGTGAGGATATTTTTTACGTTTCTGAACGTATCGGTCCCGACCTCTTGGTGCGAATATTATATATATATATATATATATATATATATATATATATATATATATATATATATATATATATAACATAATATAACCTAACCTAATACAACCTGATCGCACGGTGCGAATATTTTCAAAGTTCCCCGCCGTGTCGCTTCCGACCTCTCGGCGCGAATATTTTCAAAGTCCCCGGTCGTGTCGGTCCCGACCGCTCGGCGCGAATATTTTCAAAGTCCCCGGTCGTGTCGGTCCCGACCGCTCGGCGCGAATATTTTCAAAGTCCCCGGTCGTGTCGGTCCCGACCGCTCGGCGCGAATATTTTCTAAGTCCCCGGTCGTGTCGGTCCCGACCGCTCGGCGCGAATATTTTCTAAGTTCCCGGTCGTGTCGCTTCCGCCCGCGCGGTGCGAACAATTTCCAAGTTCCCGGTCGTGCCGGTCCGTACTTCTCGGTGCGAACATTATATATGTAGAACGTAATATAACCTAACCTAACCCAACCTAACCTCTCGGTGGTATTATTTTACAGAAAGCCGGGCGTGTCTACTCCTACTTCTCGGTGCGAATATTATGTATATAACATAAGATAACCTAACCTAATGCAACCTGGTCGCTCGGTGCGAATATTTTCAAAGTCCCCGGTCGTGTCGCTTCCGACCGCTCGGCGCGAATATTTTCTAAGTTCCCCGCCGTGTCGCTTCCGACCGCTCGGCGCGAATATTTTCTAAGTTCCCCGCCGTGTCGCTTCCGACCGCTCGGCGCGAATATTTTCCAAGTTCCCGGTCATGTCGCTTCCGACCTCTCGGTGGGAATATTTTACAATTTCACGGTCATGTCGCTTCCGACCTCTCGGTGGGAATATTTTACAATTTCACGGTCATGTCGCTTCCGACCTCTCGGTAGGAATATTTTTCAAATCTCCGGACGCATCGCTTCCTACATTTCGGTGAGGATATTTTTTACGTTTCTGAACGTATCGGTCCCGACCTCTTGGTGCGAATATTATATATATATATGTATATATATATATATATATATATATATATATATATATATAACATAATATAACCTAACCTAATACAACCTGATCGCACGGTGCGAATATTTTCAAAGTTCCCCGCCGTGTCGCTTCCGACCTCTCGGCGCGAATATTTTCAAAGTCCCCGGCCGTGTCGCTTCCGACCTCTCGGCGCGAATATTTTCAAAGTCCCCGGTCGTGTCGCTTCCGACCGCTCGGCGCGAATATTTTCTAAGTTCCCCGCCGTGTCGCTTCCGACCGCTCGGCGCGAATATTTTCTAAGTTCCCCGCCGTGTCGCTTCCGACCGCTCGGCGCGAATATTTTCCAAGTTCCCGGTCATGTCGCTTCCGACCTCTCGGTGGGAATATTTTACAATTTCACGGTCATGTCGCTTCCGACCTCTCGGTGGGAATATTTTACAATTTCACGGTCATGTCGCTTCCGACCTCTCGGTAGGAATATTTTTCAAATCTCCGGACGCATCGCTTCCTACATTTCGGTGAGGATATTTTTTACGTTTCTGAACGTATCGGTCCCGACCTCTTGGTGCGAATATTATATATATATATATATATATATATATATATATATATATATATATATATATATATATATAACATAATATAACCTAACCTAATACAACCTGATCGCACGGTGCGAATATTTTCAAAGTTCCCCGCCGTGTCGCTTCCGACCTCTCGGCGCGAATATTTTCAAAGTCCCCGGTCGTGTCGGTCCCGACCGCTCGGCGCGAATATTTTCAAAGTCCCCGGTCGTGTCGGTCCCGACCGCTCGGCGCGAATATTTTCAAAGTCCCCGGTCGTGTCGGTCCCGACCGCTCGGCGCGAATATTTTCTAAGTCCCCGGTCGTGTCGGTCCCGACCGCTCGGCGCGAATATTTTCTAAGTTCCCGGTCGTGTCGCTTCCGCCCGCGCGGTGCGAACAATTTCCAAGTTCCCGGTCGTGCCGGTCCGTACTTCTCGGTGCGAACATTATATATGTAGAACGTAATATAACCTAACCTAACCCAACCTAACCTCTCGGTGGTATTATTTTACAGAAAGCCGGGCGTGTCTACTCCTACTTCTCGGTGCGAATATTATGTATATAACATAAGATAACCTAACCTAATGCAACCTGGTCGCTCGGTGCGAATATTTTCTAAATTCCCAGTCGTGTCGCTTCCGACCGCTCGGCGCGAATATTTTCTAAGTTCCCCGCCGTGTCGCTTCCGACCGCTCGGCGCGAATATTTTCTAAGTTCCCGGTCATGTCGCTTCCGACCTCTCGGTGGGAATATTTTACAATTTCACGGTCATGTCGCTTCCGACCTCTCGGTGGGAATATTTTACAATTTCACGGTCATGTCGCTTCCGACCTCTCGGTAGGAATATTTTTCAAATCTCCGGACGCATCGCTTCCTACATTTCGGTGAGGATATTTTTTACGTTTCTGAACGTATCGGTCCCGACCTCTTGGTGCGAATATTATATATATATATATATATATATATATATATATATATATATATATATATAACATAATATAACCTAACCTAATACAACCTGATCGCACGGTGCGAATATTTTCAAAGTTCCCCGCCGTGTCGCTTCCGACCTCTCGGCGCGAATATTTTCAAAGTCCCCGGCCGTGTCGCTTCCGACCTCTCGGCGCGAATATTTTCAAAGTCCCCGGTCGTGTCGCTTCCGACCGCTCGGCGCGAATATTTTCTAAGTTCCCCGCCGTGTCGCTTCCGACCGCTCGGCGCGAATATTTTCTAAGTTCCCCGCCGTGTCGCTTCCGACCGCTCGGCGCGAATATTTTCCAAGTTCCCGGTCATGTCGCTTCCGACCTCTCGGTGGGAATATTTTACAATTTCACGGTCATGTCGCTTCCGACCTCTCGGTGGGAATATTTTACAATTTCACGGTCATGTCGCTTCCGACCTCTCGGTAGGAATATTTTTCAAATCTCCGGACGCATCGCTTCCTACATTTCGGTGAGGATATTTTTTACGTTTCTGAACGTATCGGTCCCGACCTCTTGGTGCGAATATTATATATATATATGTATATATATATATATATATATATATATATATATATAACATAATATAACCTAACCTAATACAACCTGATCGCACGGTGCGAATATTTTCAAAGTTCCCCGCCGTGTCGCTTCCGACCTCTCGGCGCGAATATTTTCAAAGTCCCCGGCCGTGTCGCTTCCGACCTCTCGGCGCGAATATTTTCAAAGTCCCCGGTCGTGTCGCTTCCGACCGCTCGGCGCGAATATTTTCTAAGTTCCCCGCCGTGTCGCTTCCGACCGCTCGGCGCGAATATTTTCTAAGTTCCCCGCCGTGTCGCTTCCGACCGCTCGGCGCGAATATTTTCCAAGTTCCCGGTCATGTCGCTTCCGACCTCTCGGTGGGAATATTTTACAATTTCACGGTCATGTCGCTTCCGACCTCTCGGTGGGAATATTTTACAATTTCACGGTCATGTCGCTTCCGACCTCTCGGTAGGAATATTTTTCAAATCTCCGGACGCATCGCTTCCTACATTTCGGTGAGGATATTTTTTACGTTTCTGAACGTATCGGTCCCGACCTCTTGGTGCGAATATTATATATATATATATATATATATATATATATATATATATATATATATATATAACATAATATAACCTAACCTAATACAACCTGATCGCACGGTGCGAATATTTTCAAAGTTCCCCGCCGTGTCGCTTCCGACCTCTCGGCGCGAATATTTTCAAAGTCCCCGGCCGTGTCGCTTCCGACCTCTCGGCGCGAATATTTTCAAAGTCCCCGGTCGTGTCGCTTCCGACCGCTCGGCGCGAATATTTTCTAAGTTCCCCGCCGTGTCGCTTCCGACCGCTCGGCGCGAATATTTTCTAAGTTCCCCGCCGTGTCGCTTCCGACCGCTCGGCGCGAATATTTTCCAAGTTCCCGGTCATGTCGCTTCCGACCTCTCGGTGGGAATATTTTACAATTTCACGGTCATGTCGCTTCCGACCTCTCGGTGGGAATATTTTACAATTTCACGGTCATGTCGCTTCCGACCTCTCGGTAGGAATATTTTTCAAATCTCCGGACGCATCGCTTCCTACATTTCGGTGAGGATATTTTTTACGTTTCTGAACGTATCGGTCCCGACCTCTTGGTGCGAATATTATATATATATATATATATATATATATATATATATATATATATATATATAACATAATATAACCTAACCTAATACAACCTGATCGCACGGTGCGAATATTTTCAAAGTTCCCCGCCGTGTCGCTTCCGACCTCTCGGCGCGAATATTTTCAAAGTCCCCGGCCGTGTCGCTTCCGACCTCTCGGCGCGAATATTTTCAAAGTCCCCGGTCGTGTCGCTTCCGACCGCTCGGCGCGAATATTTTCTAAGTTCCCCGCCGTGTCGCTTCCGACCGCTCGGCGCGAATATTTTCTAAGTTCCCCGCCGTGTCGCTTCCGACCGCTCGGCGCGAATATTTTCCAAGTTCCCGGTCATGTCGCTTCCGACCTCTCGGTGGGAATATTTTACAATTTCACGGTCATGTCGCTTCCGACCTCTCGGTGGGAATATTTTACAATTTCACGGTCATGTCGCTTCCGACCTCTCGGTAGGAATATTTTTCAAATCTCCGGACGCATCGCTTCCTACATTTCGGTGAGGATATTTTTTACGTTTCTGAACGTATCGGTCCCGACCTCTTGGTGCGAATATTATATATATATATGTATATATATATATATATATATATATATATATATATATAACATAATATAACCTAACCTAATACAACCTGATCGCACGGTGCGAATATTTTCAAAGTTCCCCGCCGTGTCGCTTCCGACCTCTCGGCGCGAATATTTTCAAAGTCCCCGGCCGTGTCGCTTCCGACCTCTCGGCGCGAATATTTTCAAAGTCCCCGGTCGTGTCGCTTCCGACCGCTCGGCGCGAATATTTTCTAAGTTCCCCGCCGTGTCGCTTCCGACCGCTCGGCGCGAATATTTTCTAAGTTCCCCGCCGTGTCGCTTCCGACCGCTCGGCGCGAATATTTTCCAAGTTCCCGGTCATGTCGCTTCCGACCTCTCGGTGGGAATATTTTACAATTTCACGGTCATGTCGCTTCCGACCTCTCGGTGGGAATATTTTACAATTTCACGGTCATGTCGCTTCCGACCTCTCGGTAGGAATATTTTTCAAATCTCCGGACGCATCGCTTCCTACATTTCGGTGAGGATATTTTTTACGTTTCTGAACGTATCGGTCCCGACCTCTTGGTGCGAATATTATATATATATATGTATATATATATATATATATATATATATATATATATATATAACATAATATAACCTAACCTAATACAACCTGATCGCACGGTGCGAATATTTTCAAAGTTCCCCGCCGTGTCGCTTCCGACCTCTCGGCGCGAATATTTTCAAAGTCCCCGGCCGTGTCGCTTCCGACCTCTCGGCGCGAATATTTTCAAAGTCCCCGGTCGTGTCGCTTCCGACCGCTCGGCGCGAATATTTTCTAAGTTCCCCGCCGTGTCGCTTCCGACCGCTCGGCGCGAATATTTTCTAAGTTCCCCGCCGTGTCGCTTCCGACCGCTCGGCGCGAATATTTTCCAAGTTCCCGGTCATGTCGCTTCCGACCTCTCGGTGGGAATATTTTACAATTTCACGGTCATGTCGCTTCCGACCTCTCGGTGGGAATATTTTACAATTTCACGGTCATGTCGCTTCCGACCTCTCGGTAGGAATATTTTTCAAATCTCCGGACGCATCGCTTCCTACATTTCGGTGAGGATATTTTTTACGTTTCTGAACGTATCGGTCCCGACCTCTTGGTGCGAATATTATATATATATATATATATATATATATATATATATATATATATATATATATATATATATAACATAATATAACCTAACCTAATACAACCTGATCGCACGGTGCGAATATTTTCAAAGTTCCCCGCCGTGTCGCTTCCGACCTCTCGGCGCGAATATTTTCAAAGTCCCCGGTCGTGTCGGTCCCGACCGCTCGGCGCGAATATTTTCAAAGTCCCCGGTCGTGTCGGTCCCGACCGCTCGGCGCGAATATTTTCAAAGTCCCCGGTCGTGTCGGTCCCGACCGCTCGGCGCGAATATTTTCTAAGTCCCCGGTCGTGTCGGTCCCGACCGCTCGGCGCGAATATTTTCTAAGTTCCCGGTCGTGTCGCTTCCGCCCGCGCGGTGCGAACAATTTCCAAGTTCCCGGTCGTGCCGGTCCGTACTTCTCGGTGCGAACATTATATATGTAGAACGTAATATAACCTAACCTAACCCAACCTAACCTCTCGGTGGTATTATTTTACAGAAAGCCGGGCGTGTCTACTCCTACTTCTCGGTGCGAATATTATGTATATAACATAAGATAACCTAACCTAATGCAACCTGGTCGCTCGGTGCGAATATTTTCTAAATTCCCAGTCGTGTCGCTTCCGACCGCTCGGCGCGAATATTTTCTAAGTTCCCCGCCGTGTCGCTTCCGACCGCTCGGCGCGAATATTTTCTAAGTTCCCGGTCATGTCGCTTCCGACCTCTCGGTGGGAATATTTTACAATTTCACGGTCATGTCGCTTCCGACCTCTCGGTGGGAATATTTTACAATTTCACGGTCATGTCGCTTCCGACCTCTCGGTAGGAATATTTTTCAAATCTCCGGACGCATCGCTTCCTACATTTCGGTGAGGATATTTTTTACGTTTCTGAACGTATCGGTCCCGACCTCTTGGTGCGAATATTATATATATATATATATATATATATATATATATATATATATATATATATAACATAATATAACCTAACCTAATACAACCTGATCGCACGGTGCGAATATTTTCAAAGTTCCCCGCCGTGTCGCTTCCGACCTCTCGGCGCGAATATTTTCAAAGTCCCCGGCCGTGTCGCTTCCGACCTCTCGGCGCGAATATTTTCAAAGTCCCCGGTCGTGTCGCTTCCGACCGCTCGGCGCGAATATTTTCTAAGTTCCCCGCCGTGTCGCTTCCGACCGCTCGGCGCGAATATTTTCTAAGTTCCCCGCCGTGTCGCTTCCGACCGCTCGGCGCGAATATTTTCCAAGTTCCCGGTCATGTCGCTTCCGACCTCTCGGTGGGAATATTTTACAATTTCACGGTCATGTCGCTTCCGACCTCTCGGTGGGAATATTTTACAATTTCACGGTCATGTCGCTTCCGACCTCTCGGTAGGAATATTTTTCAAATCTCCGGACGCATCGCTTCCTACATTTCGGTGAGGATATTTTTTACGTTTCTGAACGTATCGGTCCCGACCTCTTGGTGCGAATATTATATATATATATGTATATATATATATATATATATATATATATATATATAACATAATATAACCTAACCTAATACAACCTGATCGCACGGTGCGAATATTTTCAAAGTTCCCCGCCGTGTCGCTTCCGACCTCTCGGCGCGAATATTTTCAAAGTCCCCGGCCGTGTCGCTTCCGACCTCTCGGCGCGAATATTTTCAAAGTCCCCGGTCGTGTCGCTTCCGACCGCTCGGCGCGAATATTTTCTAAGTTCCCCGCCGTGTCGCTTCCGACCGCTCGGCGCGAATATTTTCTAAGTTCCCCGCCGTGTCGCTTCCGACCGCTCGGCGCGAATATTTTCCAAGTTCCCGGTCATGTCGCTTCCGACCTCTCGGTGGGAATATTTTACAATTTCACGGTCATGTCGCTTCCGACCTCTCGGTGGGAATATTTTACAATTTCACGGTCATGTCGCTTCCGACCTCTCGGTAGGAATATTTTTCAAATCTCCGGACGCATCGCTTCCTACATTTCGGTGAGGATATTTTTTACGTTTCTGAACGTATCGGTCCCGACCTCTTGGTGCGAATATTATATATATATATATATATATATATATATATATATATATATATATATATATAACATAATATAACCTAACCTAATACAACCTGATCGCACGGTGCGAATATTTTCAAAGTTCCCCGCCGTGTCGCTTCCGACCTCTCGGCGCGAATATTTTCAAAGTCCCCGGCCGTGTCGCTTCCGACCTCTCGGCGCGAATATTTTCAAAGTCCCCGGTCGTGTCGCTTCCGACCGCTCGGCGCGAATATTTTCTAAGTTCCCCGCCGTGTCGCTTCCGACCGCTCGGCGCGAATATTTTCTAAGTTCCCCGCCGTGTCGCTTCCGACCGCTCGGCGCGAATATTTTCCAAGTTCCCGGTCATGTCGCTTCCGACCTCTCGGTGGGAATATTTTACAATTTCACGGTCATGTCGCTTCCGACCTCTCGGTGGGAATATTTTACAATTTCACGGTCATGTCGCTTCCGACCTCTCGGTAGGAATATTTTTCAAATCTCCGGACGCATCGCTTCCTACATTTCGGTGAGGATATTTTTTACGTTTCTGAACGTATCGGTCCCGACCTCTTGGTGCGAATATTATATATATATATATATATATATATATATATATATATATATATATATATATAACATAATATAACCTAACCTAATACAACCTGATCGCACGGTGCGAATATTTTCAAAGTTCCCCGCCGTGTCGCTTCCGACCTCTCGGCGCGAATATTTTCAAAGTCCCCGGCCGTGTCGCTTCCGACCTCTCGGCGCGAATATTTTCAAAGTCCCCGGTCGTGTCGCTTCCGACCGCTCGGCGCGAATATTTTCTAAGTTCCCCGCCGTGTCGCTTCCGACCGCTCGGCGCGAATATTTTCTAAGTTCCCCGCCGTGTCGCTTCCGACCGCTCGGCGCGAATATTTTCCAAGTTCCCGGTCATGTCGCTTCCGACCTCTCGGTGGGAATATTTTACAATTTCACGGTCATGTCGCTTCCGACCTCTCGGTGGGAATATTTTACAATTTCACGGTCATGTCGCTTCCGACCTCTCGGTAGGAATATTTTTCAAATCTCCGGACGCATCGCTTCCTACATTTCGGTGAGGATATTTTTTACGTTTCTGAACGTATCGGTCCCGACCTCTTGGTGCGAATATTATATATATATATGTATATATATATATATAATATATATATATATATATATATATAACATAATATAACCTAACCTAATACAACCTGATCGCACGGTGCGAATATTTTCAAAGTTCCCCGCCGTGTCGCTTCCGACCTCTCGGCGCGAATATTTTCAAAGTCCCCGGCCGTGTCGCTTCCGACCTCTCGGCGCGAATATTTTCAAAGTCCCCGGTCGTGTCGCTTCCGACCGCTCGGCGCGAATATTTTCTAAGTTCCCCGCCGTGTCGCTTCCGACCGCTCGGCGCGAATATTTTCTAAGTTCCCCGCCGTGTCGCTTCCGACCGCTCGGCGCGAATATTTTCCAAGTTCCCGGTCATGTCGCTTCCGACCTCTCGGTGGGAATATTTTACAATTTCACGGTCATGTCGCTTCCGACCTCTCGGTGGGAATATTTTACAATTTCACGGTCATGTCGCTTCCGACCTCTCGGTAGGAATATTTTTCAAATCTCCGGACGCATCGCTTCCTACATTTCGGTGAGGATATTTTTTACGTTTCTGAACGTATCGGTCCCGACCTCTTGGTGCGAATATTATATATATATATGTATATATATATATATATATATATATATATATATATATAACATAATATAACCTAACCTAATACAACCTGATCGCACGGTGCGAATATTTTCAAAGTTCCCCGCCGTGTCGCTTCCGACCTCTCGGCGCGAATATTTTCAAAGTCCCCGGCCGTGTCGCTTCCGACCTCTCGGCGCGAATATTTTCAAAGTCCCCGGTCGTGTCGCTTCCGACCGCTCGGCGCGAATATTTTCTAAGTTCCCCGCCGTGTCGCTTCCGACCGCTCGGCGCGAATATTTTCTAAGTTCCCCGCCGTGTCGCTTCCGACCGCTCGGCGCGAATATTTTCCAAGTTCCCGGTCATGTCGCTTCCGACCTCTCGGTGGGAATATTTTACAATTTCACGGTCATGTCGCTTCCGACCTCTCGGTGGGAATATTTTACAATTTCACGGTCATGTCGCTTCCGACCTCTCGGTAGGAATATTTTTCAAATCTCCGGACGCATCGCTTCCTACATTTCGGTGAGGATATTTTTTACGTTTCTGAACGTATCGGTCCCGACCTCTTGGTGCGAATATTATATATATATATATATATATATATATATATATATATATATATATATATATATATATATATAACATAATATAACCTAACCTAATACAACCTGATCGCACGGTGCGAATATTTTCAAAGTTCCCCGCCGTGTCGCTTCCGACCTCTCGGCGCGAATATTTTCAAAGTCCCCGGTCGTGTCGGTCCCGACCGCTCGGCGCGAATATTTTCAAAGTCCCCGGTCGTGTCGGTCCCGACCGCTCGGCGCGAATATTTTCAAAGTCCCCGGTCGTGTCGGTCCCGACCGCTCGGCGCGAATATTTTCTAAGTCCCCGGTCGTGTCGGTCCCGACCGCTCGGCGCGAATATTTTCTAAGTTCCCGGTCGTGTCGCTTCCGCCCGCGCGGTGCGAACAATTTCCAAGTTCCCGGTCGTGCCGGTCCGTACTTCTCGGTGCGAACATTATATATGTAGAACGTAATATAACCTAACCTAACCCAACCTAACCTCTCGGTGGTATTATTTTACAGAAAGCCGGGCGTGTCTACTCCTACTTCTCGGTGCGAATATTATGTATATAACATAAGATAACCTAACCTAATGCAACCTGGTCGCTCGGTGCGAATATTTTCTAAATTCCCAGTCGTGTCGCTTCCGACCGCTCGGCGCGAATATTTTCTAAGTTCCCCGCCGTGTCGCTTCCGACCGCTCGGCGCGAATATTTTCTAAGTTCCCGGTCATGTCGCTTCCGACCTCTCGGTGGGAATATTTTACAATTTCACGGTCATGTCGCTTCCGACCTCTCGGTGGGAATATTTTACAATTTCACGGTCATGTCGCTTCCGACCTCTCGGTAGGAATATTTTTCAAATCTCCGGACGCATCGCTTCCTACATTTCGGTGAGGATATTTTTTACGTTTCTGAACGTATCGGTCCCGACCTCTTGGTGCGAATATATATATATATATATATATATATATATATATATATATATATATATATATATAACATAATATAACCTAACCTAATACAACCTGATCGCACGGTGCGAATATTTTCAAAGTTCCCCGCCGTGTCGCTTCCGACCTCTCGGCGCGAATATTTTCAAAGTCCCCGGCCGTGTCGCTTCCGACCTCTCGGCGCGAATATTTTCAAAGTCCCCGGTCGTGTCGCTTCCGACCGCTCGGCGCGAATATTTTCTAAGTTCCCCGCCGTGTCGCTTCCGACCGCTCGGCGCGAATATTTTCTAAGTTCCCCGCCGTGTCGCTTCCGACCGCTCGGCGCGAATATTTTCCAAGTTCCCGGTCATGTCGCTTCCGACCTCTCGGTGGGAATATTTTACAATTTCACGGTCATGTCGCTTCCGACCTCTCGGTGGGAATATTTTACAATTTCACGGTCATGTCGCTTCCGACCTCTCGGTAGGAATATTTTTCAAATCTCCGGACGCATCGCTTCCTACATTTCGGTGAGGATATTTTTTACGTTTCTGAACGTATCGGTCCCGACCTCTTGGTGCGAATATTATATATATATATGTATATATATATATATATATATATATATATATATAACATAATATAACCTAACCTAATACAACCTGATCGCACGGTGCGAATATTTTCAAAGTTCCCCGCCGTGTCGCTTCCGACCTCTCGGCGCGAATATTTTCAAAGTCCCCGGCCGTGTCGCTTCCGACCTCTCGGCGCGAATATTTTCAAAGTCCCCGGTCGTGTCGCTTCCGACCGCTCGGCGCGAATATTTTCTAAGTTCCCCGCCGTGTCGCTTCCGACCGCTCGGCGCGAATATTTTCTAAGTTCCCCGCCGTGTCGCTTCCGACCGCTCGGCGCGAATATTTTCCAAGTTCCCGGTCATGTCGCTTCCGACCTCTCGGTGGGAATATTTTACAATTTCACGGTCATGTCGCTTCCGACCTCTCGGTGGGAATATTTTACAATTTCACGGTCATGTCGCTTCCGACCTCTCGGTAGGAATATTTTTCAAATCTCCGGACGCATCGCTTCCTACATTTCGGTGAGGATATTTTTTACGTTTCTGAACGTATCGGTCCCGACCTCTTGGTGCGAATATTATATATATATATATATATATATATATATATATATATATATATATATAACATAATATAACCTAACCTAATACAACCTGATCGCACGGTGCGAATATTTTCAAAGTTCCCCGCCGTGTCGCTTCCGACCTCTCGGCGCGAATATTTTCAAAGTCCCCGGCCGTGTCGCTTCCGACCTCTCGGCGCGAATATTTTCAAAGTCCCCGGTCGTGTCGCTTCCGACCGCTCGGCGCGAATATTTTCTAAGTTCCCCGCCGTGTCGCTTCCGACCGCTCGGCGCGAATATTTTCTAAGTTCCCCGCCGTGTCGCTTCCGACCGCTCGGCGCGAATATTTTCCAAGTTCCCGGTCATGTCGCTTCCGACCTCTCGGTGGGAATATTTTACAATTTCACGGTCATGTCGCTTCCGACCTCTCGGTGGGAATATTTTACAATTTCACGGTCATGTCGCTTCCGACCTCTCGGTAGGAATATTTTTCAAATCTCCGGACGCATCGCTTCCTACATTTCGGTGAGGATATTTTTTACGTTTCTGAACGTATCGGTCCCGACCTCTTGGTGCGAATATTATATATATATATGTATATATATATATATATATATATATATATATATATATAACATAATATAACCTAACCTAATACAACCTGATCGCACGGTGCGAATATTTTCAAAGTTCCCCGCCGTGTCGCTTCCGACCTCTCGGCGCGAATATTTTCAAAGTCCCCGGCCGTGTCGCTTCCGACCTCTCGGCGCGAATATTTTCAAAGTCCCCGGTCGTGTCGCTTCCGACCGCTCGGCGCGAATATTTTCTAAGTTCCCCGCCGTGTCGCTTCCGACCGCTCGGCGCGAATATTTTCTAAGTTCCCCGCCGTGTCGCTTCCGACCGCTCGGCGCGAATATTTTCCAAGTTCCCGGTCACGGTCATGTCGCTTCCGACCTCTCGGTGGGAATATTTTACAATTTCACGGTCATGTCGCTTCCGACCTCTCGGTGGGAATATTTTACAATTTCACGGTCATGTCGCTTCCGACCTCTCGGTAGGAATATTTTTCAAATCTCCGGACGCATCGCTTCCTACATTTCGGTGAGGATATTTTTTACGTTTCTGAACGTATCGGTCCCGACCTCTTGGTGCGAATATTATATATATATATATATATATATATATATATATATATATATATATATATATATATATATATATAACATAATATAACCTAACCTAATACAACCTGATCGCACGGTGCGAATATTTTCAAAGTTCCCCGCCGTGTCGCTTCCGACCTCTCGGCGCGAATATTTTCAAAGTCCCCGGTCGTGTCGGTCCCGACCGCTCGGCGCGAATATTTTCAAAGTCCCCGGTCGTGTCGGTCCCGACCGCTCGGCGCGAATATTTTCAAAGTCCCCGGTCGTGTCGGTCCCGACCGCTCGGCGCGAATATTTTCTAAGTCCCCGGTCGTGTCGGTCCCGACCGCTCGGCGCGAATATTTTCTAAGTTCCCGGTCGTGTCGCTTCCGCCCGCGCGGTGCGAACAATTTCCAAGTTCCCGGTCGTGCCGGTCCGTACTTCTCGGTGCGAACATTATATATGTAGAACGTAATATAACCTAACCTAACCCAACCTAACCTCTCGGTGGTATTATTTTACAGAAAGCCGGGCGTGTCTACTCCTACTTCTCGGTGCGAATATTATGTATATAACATAAGATAACCTAACCTAATGCAACCTGGTCGCTCGGTGCGAATATTTTCTAAATTCCCAGTCGTGTCGCTTCCGACCGCTCGGCGCGAATATTTTCTAAGTTCCCCGCCGTGTCGCTTCCGACCGCTCGGCGCGAATATTTTCTAAGTTCCCGGTCATGTCGCTTCCGACCTCTCGGTGGGAATATTTTACAATTTCACGGTCATGTCGCTTCCGACCTCTCGGTGGGAATATTTTACAATTTCACGGTCATGTCGCTTCCGACCTCTCGGTAGGAATATTTTTCAAATCTCCGGACGCATCGCTTCCTACATTTCGGTGAGGATATTTTTTACGTTTCTGAACGTATCGGTCCCGACCTCTTGGTGCGAATATTATATATATATATATATATATATATATATATATATATATATATATATAACATAATATAACCTAACCTAATACAACCTGATCGCACGGTGCGAATATTTTCAAAGTTCCCCGCCGTGTCGCTTCCGACCTCTCGGCGCGAATATTTTCAAAGTCCCCGGCCGTGTCGCTTCCGACCTCTCGGCGCGAATATTTTCAAAGTCCCCGGTCGTGTCGCTTCCGACCGCTCGGCGCGAATATTTTCTAAGTTCCCCGCCGTGTCGCTTCCGACCGCTCGGCGCGAATATTTTCTAAGTTCCCCGCCGTGTCGCTTCCGACCGCTCGGCGCGAATATTTTCCAAGTTCCCGGTCATGTCGCTTCCGACCTCTCGGTGGGAATATTTTACAATTTCACGGTCATGTCGCTTCCGACCTCTCGGTGGGAATATTTTACAATTTCACGGTCATGTCGCTTCCGACCTCTCGGTAGGAATATTTTTCAAATCTCCGGACGCATCGCTTCCTACATTTCGGTGAGGATATTTTTTACGTTTCTGAACGTATCGGTCCCGACCTCTTGGTGCGAATATTATATATATATATGTATATATATATATATATATATATATATATATATAACATAATATAACCTAACCTAATACAACCTGATCGCACGGTGCGAATATTTTCAAAGTTCCCCGCCGTGTCGCTTCCGACCTCTCGGCGCGAATATTTTCAAAGTCCCCGGCCGTGTCGCTTCCGACCTCTCGGCGCGAATATTTTCAAAGTCCCCGGTCGTGTCGCTTCCGACCGCTCGGCGCGAATATTTTCTAAGTTCCCCGCCGTGTCGCTTCCGACCGCTCGGCGCGAATATTTTCTAAGTTCCCCGCCGTGTCGCTTCCGACCGCTCGGCGCGAATATTTTCCAAGTTCCCGGTCATGTCGCTTCCGACCTCTCGGTGGGAATATTTTACAATTTCACGGTCATGTCGCTTCCGACCTCTCGGTGGGAATATTTTACAATTTCACGGTCATGTCGCTTCCGACCTCTCGGTAGGAATATTTTTCAAATCTCCGGACGCATCGCTTCCTACATTTCGGTGAGGATATTTTTTACGTTTCTGAACGTATCGGTCCCGACCTCTTGGTGCGAATATTATATATATATATGTATATATATATATATATATATATATATATATATATATAACATAATATAACCTAACCTAATACAACCTGATCGCACGGTGCGAATATTTTCAAAGTTCCCCGCCGTGTCGCTTCCGACCTCTCGGCGCGAATATTTTCAAAGTCCCCGGCCGTGTCGCTTCCGACCTCTCGGCGCGAATATTTTCAAAGTCCCCGGTCGTGTCGCTTCCGACCGCTCGGCGCGAATATTTTCTAAGTTCCCCGCCGTGTCGCTTCCGACCGCTCGGCGCGAATATTTTCTAAGTTCCCCGCCGTGTCGCTTCCGACCGCTCGGCGCGAATATTTTCCAAGTTCCCGGTCATGTCGCTTCCGACCTCTCGGTGGGAATATTTTACAATTTCACGGTCATGTCGCTTCCGACCTCTCGGTGGGAATATTTTACAATTTCACGGTCATGTCGCTTCCGACCTCTCGGTAGGAATATTTTTCAAATCTCCGGACGCATCGCTTCCTACATTTCGGTGAGGATATTTTTTACGTTTCTGAACGTATCGGTCCCGACCTCTTGGTGCGAATATTATATATATATATATATATATATATATATATATATATATATATATATATAACATAATATAACCTAACCTAATACAACCTGATCGCACGGTGCGAATATTTTCAAAGTTCCCCGCCGTGTCGCTTCCGACCTCTCGGCGCGAATATTTTCAAAGTCCCCGGCCGTGTCGCTTCCGACCTCTCGGCGCGAATATTTTCAAAGTCCCCGGTCGTGTCGCTTCCGACCGCTCGGCGCGAATATTTTCTAAGTTCCCCGCCGTGTCGCTTCCGACCGCTCGGCGCGAATATTTTCTAAGTTCCCCGCCGTGTCGCTTCCGACCGCTCGGCGCGAATATTTTCCAAGTTCCCGGTCATGTCGCTTCCGACCTCTCGGTGGGAATATTTTACAATTTCACGGTCATGTCGCTTCCGACCTCTCGGTGGGAATATTTTACAATTTCACGGTCATGTCGCTTCCGACCTCTCGGTAGGAATATTTTTCAAATCTCCGGACGCATCGCTTCCTACATTTCGGTGAGGATATTTTTTACGTTTCTGAACGTATCGGTCCCGACCTCTTGGTGCGAATATTATATATATATATGTATATATATATATATATATATATATATATATATATATAACATAATATAACCTAACCTAATACAACCTGATCGCACGGTGCGAATATTTTCAAAGTTCCCCGCCGTGTCGCTTCCGACCTCTCGGCGCGAATATTTTCAAAGTCCCCGGCCGTGTCGCTTCCGACCTCTCGGCGCGAATATTTTCAAAGTCCCCGGTCGTGTCGCTTCCGACCGCTCGGCGCGAATATTTTCTAAGTTCCCCGCCGTGTCGCTTCCGACCGCTCGGCGCGAATATTTTCTAAGTTCCCCGCCGTGTCGCTTCCGACCGCTCGGCGCGAATATTTTCTAAGTTCCCGGTCATGTCGCTTCCGACCTCTCGGTGGGAATATTTTACAATTTCACGGTCATGTCGCTTCCGACCTCTCGGTGGGAATATTTTACAATTTCACGGTCATGTCGCTTCCGACCTCTCGGTAGGAATATTTTTCAAATCTCCGGACGCATCGCTTCCTACATTTCGGTGAGGATATTTTTTACGTTTCTGAACGTATCGGTCCCGACCTCTTGGTGCGAATATTATATATATATATGTATATATATATATATATATATATATATATATATATATAACATAATATAACCTAACCTAATACAACCTGATCGCACGGTGCGAATATTTTCAAAGTTCCCCGCCGTGTCGCTTCCGACCTCTCGGCGCGAATATTTTCAAAGTCCCCGGCCGTGTCGCTTCCGACCTCTCGGCGCGAATATTTTCAAAGTCCCCGGTCGTGTCGCTTCCGACCGCTCGGCGCGAATATTTTCTAAGTTCCCCGCCGTGTCGCTTCCGACCGCTCGGCGCGAATATTTTCTAAGTTCCCCGCCGTGTCGCTTCCGACCGCTCGGCGCGAATATTTTCCAAGTTCCCGGTCATGTCGCTTCCGACCTCTCGGTGGGAATATTTTACAATTTCACGGTCATGTCGCTTCCGACCTCTCGGTGGGAATATTTTACAATTTCACGGTCATGTCGCTTCCGACCTCTCGGTAGGAATATTTTTCAAATCTCCGGACGCATCGCTTCCTACATTTCGGTGAGGATATTTTTTACGTTTCTGAACGTATCGGTCCCGACCTCTTGGTGCGAATATTATATATATATATATATATATATATATATATATATATATATATATATATATATATATATATAACATAATATAACCTAACCTAATACAACCTGATCGCACGGTGCGAATATTTTCAAAGTTCCCCGCCGTGTCGCTTCCGACCTCTCGGCGCGAATATTTTCAAAGTCCCCGGTCGTGTCGGTCCCGACCGCTCGGCGCGAATATTTTCAAAGTCCCCGGTCGTGTCGGTCCCGACCGCTCGGCGCGAATATTTTCAAAGTCCCCGGTCGTGTCGGTCCCGACCGCTCGGCGCGAATATTTTCTAAGTCCCCGGTCGTGTCGGTCCCGACCGCTCGGCGCGAATATTTTCTAAGTTCCCGGTCGTGTCGCTTCCGCCCGCGCGGTGCGAACAATTTCCAAGTTCCCGGTCGTGCCGGTCCGTACTTCTCGGTGCGAACATTATATATGTAGAACGTAATATAACCTAACCTAACCCAACCTAACCTCTCGGTGGTATTATTTTACAGAAAGCCGGGCGTGTCTACTCCTACTTCTCGGTGCGAATATTATGTATATAACATAAGATAACCTAACCTAATGCAACCTGGTCGCTCGGTGCGAATATTTTCTAAATTCCCAGTCGTGTCGCTTCCGACCGCTCGGCGCGAATATTTTCTAAGTTCCCCGCCGTGTCGCTTCCGACCGCTCGGCGCGAATATTTTCTAAGTTCCCGGTCATGTCGCTTCCGACCTCTCGGTGGGAATATTTTACAATTTCACGGTCATGTCGCTTCCGACCTCTCGGTGGGAATATTTTACAATTTCACGGTCATGTCGCTTCCGACCTCTCGGTAGGAATATTTTTCAAATCTCCGGACGCATCGCTTCCTACATTTCGGTGAGGATATTTTTTACGTTTCTGAACGTATCGGTCCCGACCTCTTGGTGCGAATATTATATATATATATATATATATATATATATATATATATATATATATATAACATAATATAACCTAACCTAATACAACCTGATCGCACGGTGCGAATATTTTCAAAGTTCCCCGCCGTGTCGCTTCCGACCTCTCGGCGCGAATATTTTCAAAGTCCCCGGCCGTGTCGCTTCCGACCTCTCGGCGCGAATATTTTCAAAGTCCCCGGTCGTGTCGCTTCCGACCGCTCGGCGCGAATATTTTCTAAGTTCCCCGCCGTGTCGCTTCCGACCGCTCGGCGCGAATATTTTCTAAGTTCCCCGCCGTGTCGCTTCCGACCGCTCGGCGCGAATATTTTCCAAGTTCCCGGTCATGTCGCTTCCGACCTCTCGGTGGGAATATTTTACAATTTCACGGTCATGTCGCTTCCGACCTCTCGGTGGGAATATTTTACAATTTCACGGTCATGTCGCTTCCGACCTCTCGGTAGGAATATTTTTCAAATCTCCGGACGCATCGCTTCCTACATTTCGGTGAGGATATTTTTTACGTTTCTGAACGTATCGGTCCCGACCTCTTGGTGCGAATATTATATATATATATGTATATATATATATATATATATATATATATATATATAACATAATATAACCTAACCTAATACAACCTGATCGCACGGTGCGAATATTTTCAAAGTTCCCCGCCGTGTCGCTTCCGACCTCTCGGCGCGAATATTTTCAAAGTCCCCGGCCGTGTCGCTTCCGACCTCTCGGCGCGAATATTTTCAAAGTCCCCGGTCGTGTCGCTTCCGACCGCTCGGCGCGAATATTTTCTAAGTTCCCCGCCGTGTCGCTTCCGACCGCTCGGCGCGAATATTTTCTAAGTTCCCCGCCGTGTCGCTTCCGACCGCTCGGCGCGAATATTTTCCAAGTTCCCGGTCATGTCGCTTCCGACCTCTCGGTGGGAATATTTTACAATTTCACGGTCATGTCGCTTCCGACCTCTCGGTGGGAATATTTTACAATTTCACGGTCATGTCGCTTCCGACCTCTCGGTAGGAATATTTTTCAAATCTCCGGACGCATCGCTTCCTACATTTCGGTGAGGATATTTTTTACGTTTCTGAACGTATCGGTCCCGACCTCTTGGTGCGAATATTATATATATATATATATATATATATATATATATATATATATATATATAACATAATATAACCTAACCTAATACAACCTGATCGCACGGTGCGAATATTTTCAAAGTTCCCCGCCGTGTCGCTTCCGACCTCTCGGCGCGAATATTTTCAAAGTCCCCGGCCGTGTCGCTTCCGACCTCTCGGCGCGAATATTTTCAAAGTCCCCGGTCGTGTCGCTTCCGACCGCTCGGCGCGAATATTTTCTAAGTTCCCCGCCGTGTCGCTTCCGACCGCTCGGCGCGAATATTTTCTAAGTTCCCCGCCGTGTCGCTTCCGACCGCTCGGCGCGAATATTTTCCAAGTTCCCGGTCATGTCGCTTCCGACCTCTCGGTGGGAATATTTTACAATTTCACGGTCATGTCGCTTCCGACCTCTCGGTGGGAATATTTTACAATTTCACGGTCATGTCGCTTCCGACCTCTCGGTAGGAATATTTTTCAAATCTCCGGACGCATCGCTTCCTACATTTCGGTGAGGATATTTTTTACGTTTCTGAACGTATCGGTCCCGACCTCTTGGTGCGAATATTATATATATATATGTATATATATATATATATATATATATATATATATATATATATAACATAATATAACCTAACCTAATACAACCTGATCGCACGGTGCGAATATTTTCAAAGTTCCCCGCCGTGTCGCTTCCGACCTCTCGGCGCGAATATTTTCAAAGTCCCCGGCCGTGTCGCTTCCGACCTCTCGGCGCGAATATTTTCAAAGTCCCCGGTCGTGTCGCTTCCGACCGCTCGGCGCGAATATTTTCTAAGTTCCCCGCCGTGTCGCTTCCGACCGCTCGGCGCGAATATTTTCTAAGTTCCCCGCCGTGTCGCTTCCGACCGCTCGGCGCGAATATTTTCCAAGTTCCCGGTCATGTCGCTTCCGACCTCTCGGTGGGAATATTTTACAATTTCACGGTCATGTCGCTTCCGACCTCTCGGTGGGAATATTTTACAATTTCACGGTCATGTCGCTTCCGACCTCTCGGTAGGAATATTTTTCAAATCTCCGGACGCATCGCTTCCTACATTTCGGTGAGGATATTTTTTACGTTTCTGAACGTATCGGTCCCGACCTCTTGGTGCGAATATTATATATATATATATATATATATATATATATATATATATATATATATATATATATATAACATAATATAACCTAACCTAATACAACCTGATCGCACGGTGCGAATATTTTCAAAGTTCCCCGCCGTGTCGCTTCCGACCTCTCGGCGCGAATATTTTCAAAGTCCCCGGTCGTGTCGGTCCCGACCGCTCGGCGCGAATATTTTCAAAGTCCCCGGTCGTGTCGGTCCCGACCGCTCGGCGCGAATATTTTCAAAGTCCCCGGTCGTGTCGGTCCCGACCGCTCGGCGCGAATATTTTCTAAGTCCCCGGTCGTGTCGGTCCCGACCGCTCGGCGCGAATATTTTCTAAGTTCCCGGTCGTGTCGCTTCCGCCCGCGCGGTGCGAACAATTTCCAAGTTCCCGGTCGTGCCGGTCCGTACTTCTCGGTGCGAACATTATATATGTAGAACGTAATATAACCTAACCTAACCCAACCTAACCTCTCGGTGGTATTATTTTACAGAAAGCCGGGCGTGTCTACTCCTACTTCTCGGTGCGAATATTATGTATATAACATAAGATAACCTAACCTAATGCAACCTGGTCGCTCGGTGCGAATATTTTCTAAATTCCCAGTCGTGTCGCTTCCGACCGCTCGGCGCGAATATTTTCTAAGTTCCCCGCCGTGTCGCTTCCGACCGCTCGGCGCGAATATTTTCTAAGTTCCCGGTCATGTCGCTTCCGACCTCTCGGTGGGAATATTTTACAATTTCACGGTCATGTCGCTTCCGACCTCTCGGTGGGAATATTTTACAATTTCACGGTCATGTCGCTTCCGACCTCTCGGTAGGAATATTTTTCAAATCTCCACGCATCGCTTCCTACATTTCGGTGAGGATATTTTTTACGTTTCTGAACGTATCGGTCCCGACCTCTTGGTGCGAATATTATATATATATATATATATATATATATATATATATATATATATATATATAACATAATATAACCTAACCTAATACAACCTGATCGCACGGTGCGAATATTTTCAAAGTTCCCCGCCGTGTCGCTTCCGACCTCTCGGCGCGAATATTTTCAAAGTCCCCGGCCGTGTCGCTTCCGACCTCTCGGCGCGAATATTTTCAAAGTCCCCGGTCGTGTCGCTTCCGACCGCTCGGCGCGAATATTTTCTAAGTTCCCCGCCGTGTCGCTTCCGACCGCTCGGCGCGAATATTTTCTAAGTTCCCCGCCGTGTCGCTTCCGACCGCTCGGCGCGAATATTTTCCAAGTTCCCGGTCATGTCGCTTCCGACCTCTCGGTGGGAATATTTTACAATTTCACGGTCATGTCGCTTCCGACCTCTCGGTGGGAATATTTTACAATTTCACGGTCATGTCGCTTCCGACCTCTCGGTAGGAATATTTTTCAAATCTCCGGACGCATCGCTTCCTACATTTCGGTGAGGATATTTTTTACGTTTCTGAACGTATCGGTCCCGACCTCTTGGTGCGAATATTATATATATATATGTATATATATATATATATATATATATATATATATATAACATAATATAACCTAACCTAATACAACCTGATCGCACGGTGCGAATATTTTCAAAGTTCCCCGCCGTGTCGCTTCCGACCTCTCGGCGCGAATATTTTCAAAGTCCCCGGCCGTGTCGCTTCCGACCTCTCGGCGCGAATATTTTCAAAGTCCCCGGTCGTGTCGCTTCCGACCGCTCGGCGCGAATATTTTCTAAGTTCCCCGCCGTGTCGCTTCCGACCGCTCGGCGCGAATATTTTCTAAGTTCCCCGCCGTGTCGCTTCCGACCGCTCGGCGCGAATATTTTCCAAGTTCCCGGTCATGTCGCTTCCGACCTCTCGGTGGGAATATTTTACAATTTCACGGTCATGTCGCTTCCGACCTCTCGGTGGGAATATTTTACAATTTCACGGTCATGTCGCTTCCGACCTCTCGGTAGGAATATTTTTCAAATCTCCGGACGCATCGCTTCCTACATTTCGGTGAGGATATTTTTTACGTTTCTGAACGTATCGGTCCCGACCTCTTGGTGCGAATATTATATATATATATATATATATATATATATATATATATATATATATATATATAACATAATATAACCTAACCTAATACAACCTGATCGCACGGTGCGAATATTTTCAAAGTTCCCCGCCGTGTCGCTTCCGACCTCTCGGCGCGAATATTTTCAAAGTCCCCGGCCGTGTCGCTTCCGACCTCTCGGCGCGAATATTTTCAAAGTCCCCGGTCGTGTCGCTTCCGACCGCTCGGCGCGAATATTTTCTAAGTTCCCCGCCGTGTCGCTTCCGACCGCTCGGCGCGAATATTTTCTAAGTTCCCCGCCGTGTCGCTTCCGACCGCTCGGCGCGAATATTTTCCAAGTTCCCGGTCATGTCGCTTCCGACCTCTCGGTGGGAATATTTTACAATTTCACGGTCATGTCGCTTCCGACCTCTCGGTGGGAATATTTTACAATTTCACGGTCATGTCGCTTCCGACCTCTCGGTAGGAATATTTTTCAAATCTCCGGACGCATCGCTTCCTACATTTCGGTGAGGATATTTTTTACGTTTCTGAACGTATCGGTCCCGACCTCTTGGTGCGAATATTATATATATATATATATATATATATATATATATATATATATATATATATAACATAATATAACCTAACCTAATACAACCTGATCGCACGGTGCGAATATTTTCAAAGTTCCCCGCCGTGTCGCTTCCGACCTCTCGGCGCGAATATTTTCAAAGTCCCCGGCCGTGTCGCTTCCGACCTCTCGGCGCGAATATTTTCAAAGTCCCCGGTCGTGTCGCTTCCGACCGCTCGGCGCGAATATTTTCTAAGTTCCCCGCCGTGTCGCTTCCGACCGCTCGGCGCGAATATTTTCTAAGTTCCCCGCCGTGTCGCTTCCGACCGCTCGGCGCGAATATTTTCCAAGTTCCCGGTCATGTCGCTTCCGACCTCTCGGTGGGAATATTTTACAATTTCACGGTCATGTCGCTTCCGACCTCTCGGTGGGAATATTTTACAATTTCACGGTCATGTCGCTTCCGACCTCTCGGTAGGAATATTTTTCAAATCTCCGGACGCATCGCTTCCTACATTTCGGTGAGGATATTTTTTACGTTTCTGAACGTATCGGTCCCGACCTCTTGGTGCGAATATTATATATATATATGTATATATATATATATATATATATATATATATATATATAACATAATATAACCTAACCTAATACAACCTGATCGCACGGTGCGAATATTTTCAAAGTTCCCCGCCGTGTCGCTTCCGACCTCTCGGCGCGAATATTTTCAAAGTCCCCGGCCGTGTCGCTTCCGACCTCTCGGCGCGAATATTTTCAAAGTCCCCGGTCGTGTCGCTTCCGACCGCTCGGCGCGAATATTTTCTAAGTTCCCCGCCGTGTCGCTTCCGACCGCTCGGCGCGAATATTTTCTAAGTTCCCCGCCGTGTCGCTTCCGACCGCTCGGCGCGAATATTTTCCAAGTTCCCGGTCATGTCGCTTCCGACCTCTCGGTGGGAATATTTTACAATTTCACGGTCATGTCGCTTCCGACCTCTCGGTGGGAATATTTTACAATTTCACGGTCATGTCGCTTCCGACCTCTCGGTAGGAATATTTTTCAAATCTCCGGACGCATCGCTTCCTACATTTCGGTGAGGATATTTTTTACGTTTCTGAACGTATCGGTCCCGACCTCTTGGTGCGAATATTATATATATATATGTATATATATATATATATATATATATATATATATATATAACATAATATAACCTAACCTAATACAACCTGATCGCACGGTGCGAATATTTTCAAAGTTCCCCGCCGTGTCGCTTCCGACCTCTCGGCGCGAATATTTTCAAAGTCCCCGGCCGTGTCGCTTCCGACCTCTCGGCGCGAATATTTTCAAAGTCCCCGGTCGTGTCGCTTCCGACCGCTCGGCGCGAATATTTTCTAAGTTCCCCGCCGTGTCGCTTCCGACCGCTCGGCGCGAATATTTTCTAAGTTCCCCGCCGTGTCGCTTCCGACCGCTCGGCGCGAATATTTTCCAAGTTCCCGGTCATGTCGCTTCCGACCTCTCGGTGGGAATATTTTACAATTTCACGGTCATGTCGCTTCCGACCTCTCGGTGGGAATATTTTACAATTTCACGGTCATGTCGCTTCCGACCTCTCGGTAGGAATATTTTTCAAATCTCCGGACGCATCGCTTCCTACATTTCGGTGAGGATATTTTTTACGTTTCTGAACGTATCGGTCCCGACCTCTTGGTGCGAATATTATATATATATATATATATATATATATATATATATATATATATATATATATATATATATATATAACATAATATAACCTAACCTAATACAACCTGATCGCACGGTGCGAATATTTTCAAAGTTCCCCGCCGTGTCGCTTCCGACCTCTCGGCGCGAATATTTTCAAAGTCCCCGGTCGTGTCGGTCCCGACCGCTCGGCGCGAATATTTTCAAAGTCCCCGGTCGTGTCGGTCCCGACCGCTCGGCGCGAATATTTTCAAAGTCCCCGGTCGTGTCGGTCCCGACCGCTCGGCGCGAATATTTTCTAAGTCCCCGGTCGTGTCGGTCCCGACCGCTCGGCGCGAATATTTTCTAAGTTCCCGGTCGTGTCGCTTCCGCCCGCGCGGTGCGAACAATTTCCAAGTTCCCGGTCGTGCCGGTCCGTACTTCTCGGTGCGAACATTATATATGTAGAACGTAATATAACCTAACCTAACCCAACCTAACCTCTCGGTGGTATTATTTTACAGAAAGCCGGGCGTGTCTACTCCTACTTCTCGGTGCGAATATTATGTATATAACATAAGATAACCTAACCTAATGCAACCTGGTCGCTCGGTGCGAATATTTTCTAAATTCCCAGTCGTGTCGCTTCCGACCGCTCGGCGCGAATATTTTCTAAGTTCCCCGCCGTGTCGCTTCCGACCGCTCGGCGCGAATATTTTCTAAGTTCCCGGTCATGTCGCTTCCGACCTCTCGGTGGGAATATTTTACAATTTCACGGTCATGTCGCTTCCGACCTCTCGGTGGGAATATTTTACAATTTCACGGTCATGTCGCTTCCGACCTCTCGGTAGGAATATTTTTCAAATCTCCGGACGCATCGCTTCCTACATTTCGGTGAGGATATTTTTTACGTTTCTGAACGTATCGGTCCCGACCTCTTGGTGCGAATATATATATATATATATATATATATATATATATATATATATATATATATATATAACATAATATAACCTAACCTAATACAACCTGATCGCACGGTGCGAATATTTTCAAAGTTCCCCGCCGTGTCGCTTCCGACCTCTCGGCGCGAATATTTTCAAAGTCCCCGGCCGTGTCGCTTCCGACCTCTCGGCGCGAATATTTTCAAAGTCCCCGGTCGTGTCGCTTCCGACCGCTCGGCGCGAATATTTTCTAAGTTCCCCGCCGTGTCGCTTCCGACCGCTCGGCGCGAATATTTTCTAAGTTCCCCGCCGTGTCGCTTCCGACCGCTCGGCGCGAATATTTTCCAAGTTCCCGGTCATGTCGCTTCCGACCTCTCGGTGGGAATATTTTACAATTTCACGGTCATGTCGCTTCCGACCTCTCGGTGGGAATATTTTACAATTTCACGGTCATGTCGCTTCCGACCTCTCGGTAGGAATATTTTTCAAATCTCCGGACGCATCGCTTCCTACATTTCGGTGAGGATATTTTTTACGTTTCTGAACGTATCGGTCCCGACCTCTTGGTGCGAATATTATATATATATATGTATATATATATATATATATATATATATATATATAT
>CAXAJV010001191.1:5000-10000 GCA_963969225.1 Xylocopa violacea
ATACCGAGGTATTGCATTTTTTCCTCCTCTCCTTTTCCTTTCTTTTCTTTTCTTTCGAGAATGAGACACTCCCAAAAATCGTACGTTCCCAAAATCGACTTCACAAGTCGCCTTCCAACTGAACCGTGTCGAGTAAGCGCGTATACACTTCGCGCTGAAAATATACATCGTCTTTACCACGGACATATCCCCTTGCGAGGACTTGTCGGGTATCGACGAGCAAGCGCGTATACAATTTTCACGCTGGTTATATATTTTTGGGCACATTTTTGTCATTTATTGAATACATATTGTCACCTTTAATCGTCTATAGCACGGACATCTCTTGCGAGAACATGCTGGGCATCGACGATGCAAGCGCGTATACGATTTGTCACCGCTTGTTATATCGGTGTACGGCACCTTTTATCGTCTATAGCACGGACATCTCTTTCACGCTGGGCATTAAGATAGCGCGTACAGAGAACATGCTGGGCATCGACGATGCAAGCGCGTATGCAATTTTCACGCTGGGCAAATATCGCCGAAAGCACGGACATCTCTTTCACGCTGGGCATTAAGATAGCGCGTACAGAGAACATGCTGGTCATCAAGGCGAGGAAGCGCGTACAATTGCGTCACGCTGATTTATCGTACACCTTTTTTCTCCATCGTCTATAGCACGAACATCTCTTGCGAGAACATGCTGGGCAACGACGATGGCAAGCGGTTATAATCGTGTCACGCTGTATTGTTCAATATGTATATAAAGAATACCTTTTATCGTCTAATGCGCGAACGCGTAGTACCTCTTGGCACTCCATTTGACTATAACAGAGATACTACACACGCTCTCACACGCTGGGCATTATGATAGCGCGTACAGAGAAGCGTGCTGTTCGGCATAGACGAGCAAGCGCGTACAATTGTGTCACGCTGAAGTATATTTTTGTATCTCGCCCTCCTCAGGCGAGCTGGCGCGTACCAAGTGCGCGCTGGGCATTCGACACGGGACACCTTTTGGAAGTTCGTCGAGAGACTCCTCTGTTTCGTAACAGATCGTGTCGAAATGACATATACCATTTATTCTTTTGCCTTCTTCAGTGGATGCTTATTTTTTATTTTTTGTTTCGTTCCTCAACTCAGTGGATGCTCATTTTTATTTTTTTTTGTTGAGGAACTTGTTTGGTATATCATCGGTGTATATCTATCTCCATATACACCTTTCATGCGTATAGCATATTATGGACATTTCGTACACACATCTGGTACGTCCAAAAATTCAATATGTATCTCTAGAGTCCGTTCCGAGAGCTCGGAGCGTAAAGATTTAGAATCGATGCAAGGAAGGTACAATTTAACCGAGTAAAACTCGGATAAATGGTCACCAACGTCACCGTTGGACGCTCGCCACATATGGGCCATTCGGTCAAAGACACCGACCCGTGGCAATGCAGTGTGGAGAAAATTCGACAACCGACACGGGACAGAGCAGTCGAGAACGTATTCTCGAGGAGCGGTGGACTGCTTCTCAACCGAAGTCATAGAATAGCCACGCGCCCGACGCTACTCCGCCCGGCCGGCTCGAACCGACCTGTCTCCTTATAGATACGGAACGGCCGGCCGGGCGGTCGGCGCCGGCCGGGCTAACGCACGGGCGCTTACGGTGGTAAACTCCAGCGGCGACCGACCGTCCGGAAAGGCTGCTGTAACTTAGTCGCGCGGAGGCGCAAGTATAAAGTGCTATTAACGTTGAACTTTTATGAACGGAAATTGTTTAAACATAATGAATATATACGGAAAAACATATTTCTAGAATATAACGAATTTTAATCGATTTTAACATTGAAAAAACGCAGTTATAAAATACGAAGTCAACGAAAAACACGAAAAATCGAAAATCTGACACGTACAAATGAATTCTACAATCAAATTAATCGATATTACGAAAAAAAAACCAAGCGTTTATATAAAAAAATTACCGATAAATTGACAAAAACCGCCAGTCGTGTCGGTTTCGGGAGACTAAAAATTATAAATTCGACTAAACAATGCGCTAATAAATTCAATCAATAGCTTTCAATAAGGTTTCTGCAAAAAAATTGTTAGGTCAACGGTTTAATTTACGAGAAAATAGCGAAAAACCGCCGATCGTGTCGCTTCCGACCTCTCGTTGCGAATATTTTCTAAGTTCCCCGTCGTGTCGCTTCCGACCGCTCGGCGCGAATATTTTCTAAGTTCCCCGTCGTGTCGCTTCCGACCGCTCGGCGCGAATATTTTCTAAGTTCCCCGCCGTGTCGCTTCCGACCGCTCGGCGCGAATATTTTCTAAGTTCCCGGTCATGTCGCTTCCGACCTCTCGGTGGGAATATTTTACAATTTCACGGTCATGTCGCTTCCGACCTCTCGGTGGGAATATTTTACAATTTCACGGTCATGTCGCTTCCGACCTCTCGGTAGGAATATTTTTCAAATCTCCGGACGCATCGCTTCCTACATTTCGGTGAGGATATTTTTTACGTTTCTGAACGTATCGGTCCCGACCTCTTGGTGCGAATATATATATATATATATATATATATATATATATATATATATATATAACATAATATAACCTAACCTAATACAACCTGATCGCACGGTGCGAATATTTTCAAAGTTCCCCGCCGTGTCGCTTCCGACCTCTCGGCGCGAATATTTTCAAAGTCCCCGGTCGTGTCGGTCCCGACCGCTCGGCGCGAATATTTTCTAAGTTCCCCGTCGTGTCGCTTCCGACCGCTCGGCGCGAATATTTTCTAAGTTCCCCGCCGTGTCGCTTCCGACCGCTCGGCGCGAATATTTTCTAAGTTCCCGGTCATGTCGCTTCCGACCTCTCGGTGGGAATATTTTACAATTTCACGGTCATGTCGCTTCCGACCTCTCGGTGGGAATATTTTACAATTTCACGGTCATGTCGCTTCCGACCTCTCGGTAGGAATATTTTTCAAATCTCCGGACGCATCGCTTCCTACATTTCGGTGAGGATATTTTTTACGTTTCTGAACGTATCGGTCCCGACCTCTTGGTGCGAATATTATATATATATATATATATATATATATATATATATATATATAACATAATATAACCTAACCTAATACAACCTGATCGCACGGTGCGAATATTTTCAAAGTTCCCCGCCGTGTCGCTTCCGACCTCTCGGCGCGAATATTTTCAAAGTCCCCGGTCGTGTCGGTCCCGACCGCTCGGCGCGAATATTTTCTAAGTTCCCCGTCGTGTCGCTTCCGACCGCTCGGCGCGAATATTTTCTAAGTTCCCCGCCGTGTCGCTTCCGACCGCTCGGCGCGAATATTTTCTAAGTTCCCGGTCATGTCGCTTCCGACCTCTCGGTGGGAATATTTTACAATTTCACGGTCATGTCGCTTCCGACCTCTCGGTGGGAATATTTTACAATTTCACGGTCATGTCGCTTCCGACCTCTCGGTAGGAATATTTTTCAAATCTCCGGACGCATCGCTTCCTACATTTCGGTGAGGATATTTTTTACGTTTCTGAACGTATCGGTCCCGACCTCTTGGTGCGAATATTATATATATATATATATATATATATATATATATATATATATAACATAATATAACCTAACCTAATACAACCTGATCGCACGGTGCGAATATTTTCAAAGTTCCCCGCCGTGTCGCTTCCGACCTCTCGGCGCGAATATTTTCAAAGTCCCCGGTCGTGTCGGTCCCGACCGCTCGGCGCGAATATTTTCTAAGTTCCCCGTCGTGTCGCTTCCGACCGCTCGGCGCGAATATTTTCTAAGTTCCCCGCCGTGTCGCTTCCGACCGCTCGGCGCGAATATTTTCTAAGTTCCCGGTCATGTCGCTTCCGACCTCTCGGTGGGAATATTTTACAATTTCACGGTCATGTCGCTTCCGACCTCTCGGTGGGAATATTTTACAATTTCACGGTCATGTCGCTTCCGACCTCTCGGTAGGAATATTTTTCAAATCTCCGGACGCATCGCTTCCTACATTTCGGTGAGGATATTTTTTACGTTTCTGAACGTATCGGTCCCGACCTCTTGGTGCGAATATATATATATATATATATATATATATATATATATATATATATATATAACATAATATAACCTAACCTAATACAACCTGATCGCACGGTGCGAATATTTTCAAAGTTCCCCGCCGTGTCGCTTCCGACCTCTCGGCGCGAATATTTTCAAAGTCCCCGGTCGTGTCGGTCCCGACCGCTCGGCGCGAATATTTTCTAAGTTCCCCGTCGTGTCGCTTCCGACCGCTCGGCGCGAATATTTTCTAAGTTCCCCGCCGTGTCGCTTCCGACCGCTCGGCGCGAATATTTTCTAAGTTCCCGGTCATGTCGCTTCCGACCTCTCGGTGGGAATATTTTACAATTTCACGGTCATGTCGCTTCCGACCTCTCGGTGGGAATATTTTACAATTTCACGGTCATGTCGCTTCCGACCTCTCGGTAGGAATATTTTTCAAATCTCCGGACGCATCGCTTCCTACATTTCGGTGAGGATATTTTTTACGTTTCTGAACGTATCGGTCCCGACCTCTTGGTGCGAATATTATATATATATATATATATATATATATATATATATATATATATAACATAATATAACCTAACCTAATACAACCTGATCGCACGGTGCGAATATTTTCAAAGTCCCCGGCCGTGTCGCTTCCGACCGCTCGGCGCGAATATTTTCAAAGTCCCCGGTCGTGTCGGTCCCGACCGCTCGGCGCGAATATTTTCAAAGTCCCCGGTCGTGTCGGTCCCGACCGCTCGGCGCGAATATTTTCAAAGTCCCCGGTCGTGTCGGTCCCGACCGCTCGGCGCGAATATTTTCAAAGTCCCCGGTCGTGTCGGTCCCGACCGCTCGGCGCGAATATTTTCAAAGTCCCCGGTCGTGTCGGTCCCGACCGCTCGGCGCGAATATTTTCAAAGTCCCCGGTCGTGTCGGTCCCGACC
>CAXAJV010001191.1:15000-20000 GCA_963969225.1 Xylocopa violacea
GTTGACCTTGGGTCTCGAGGTCACGCCTACTATTTCCGCTTATTAGGACGAGAAGATCGTCCGCATAAGCGATAAACCTATTCTCGACTGTGGTCTGAAGTGACCGCAGGAGATCGTCGAACATGAGGTTCCAGCAGGCGGGACCGAGTACGGAGCCTTGCGGACACCCCCTCGTCGCCTGCTTCGAAACCTGTTCGGAAGCTATCGAGATCTTAACCCGTCGGCCGTCGAAGTAATTAGAAATTACTCCGAAAACATTCCGAGGGCAGTCTCGCTCTCTAAGGGAATTCAAAACTAGGGGCCACCAGACGTTGTCGAAGGCCCCGGAGATGTCGAAGAGCATTGCCGCCACGTATCGATCCTGCGAGGCATCGACCAGGCGGCGCAACTCCACGATAGCGTCCTCCGTCGACTTTCCGGGCGTGAACCCGAATTGCCGGTCGGACACTTTTCCAGGCGCCAACGACGTCTGATAGAGGCGCTTCTTGAGAAGCTTTTCGAAAAGTTTACCTATCACTGAGAGGAGGCAGATCGGACGGTAGGATTTTGGATCCTTCTCGTCCTTCCCTTCCTTAAGAAGTACTCGTAGAGAGCCCTCCTTCCAGACGAAGGGAAAGACGCCCCATTGAAGGCATCCATTAAAAAGCCGCGTAATTTGGCCGGGAATGACTCTAACCGCTGTTTTCAGCGCGCGGACCTCGACGTGGTCCGGCCCTGGCGCTTTATTATTTTTGAAGGTTCGAACGGTACTCACGACCTCTGCCTCCGTGATGGGGGCAGCGTCGGGAGTACCGGGCGCGATGCGTGCGCCTTCCCTAATGACACGTTGATCCGGCGTGTCTTCTTCTTCCCGGTCGTCGGGAACGTGTGCCTCCAAGAGCAAGCTGGCTGTTTCGCGGCAATTCGATGTGACTACACTACCACGCCGGAGAGTGCTGAGAACTCTCTCAACTCGGAGTTTCTTAGCCTGGTACTTGTATACGGTGCTCCAGGGCCCCGAGTTTCCGTTCGACGTAACAAATCGTCGCCAGCTTTCGAGCTTCGTCCGCTTCACCGTCCTACTGTATTCCCGCAAAGAAGAACGGTACTCTAGCAGTTTTGCCCGGCGGGCGGCTTCGTCTCTTTCCCTCTGGAAGGCACGACGTAGGCGATACACGTGCTTTTTCTTTTTGGTTAACTCGCGAGTCCACCACGGGTTGGACTTTCTAAATACGCGTTTACGTGGCATCGACGCGGCGCAGGCGTCAGTAATGACGCCTGTGAGCGTTTCCGCCATCTTCTCGACGTCTTCCATAGAGTCGAGCCGGAGGGCCTCAAGCCTCGATCTAGATAGATCGGCTAGGCGACCGCAGTAGCGCTCCCAATCGGCCCGACGAGTGTCGAACCGAGTGCTCGCACCGCCCCGATCCGCCGCTTTGGCTCTCGGTACCCTCAGCCCGATATCTATGGCGTTGTGATCGCTATTGGCCCAACCGCACCTTACCTTCCAGCCCCTGACGAAAGGGAGCATGGATGGCGACGCCAGGGTTACATCGATGAAAGACTCACCCCTCGTCGACCAATAGGTGGGCGGCTGCCGAGCGTCATTCACAACTTCCATGCCAAACGATCGGATGAGCGCTTCGAACATCGCACCTCTTTCGTCTGTTCTCTGTGGCCCCCAGAGTGACGACCGAGCGTTGGCATCTACCGACACTATGAGTCTCTTCCCCCTCAGAGACTGAAACACCATCTCGAGGTGTCTGAGGTGCTCCTCGATTTCGTCGCTATACTGGAAATAGCATGATGCGACGTATATCGAGAAGCCGGGCGCTAGCACTTCTGCACACACACAGTGTTCCGTGCTTAGCTGCGAGACAAAAACCATCTCGAAGCGAGGGTTGCACACGGCAACCGCAGCCCACGGGAATTGTGAACTGACGGCCGCCACCCTCGCCCCGATCCCTAGTCCACTAACGGTGTGGCTCGTGCCCGAAGAACTGACGTATGGTTCCTGCAACAGCAGGACGTCTAAGTGCTTCGAGGCTACAAGCTGACGCACCTCGCCTGCAACTGTAGCTGAATGTTGCATGTTCAGCTGCAGTATCCTAATACCCGTGGTCTCGATTACGGACGGTGACGTCGTCGACGACGTCGGTACGGTCGCGGACGCGGACGCGGACGCGGTGGGGTTGTGGGGGGACGCGGTCGCGGAGGGAGGGTTCGCGGAGCTATCGCTTGATTTTATTTTTGTTCCTATCACAGACTCAGCCGGAGATACCGGATCCGACCTGAGTCTCGCGTCGCATTTCGTGATTCGTATCTGGACAGCGCGAAGGCTGGTACCTAGAGGCCGCGCCAGAGTCGTGTGAGCAGAAGCACACCCGGTCGCGGCTTGGCGATGATGCCGAGGAGCGGCCGTCATCGAGCGCGTTACCGGGCGGCTTCGTTGCTCGACAATGGGGCCAACACCTGGGGGCGAGGTCTCGGGCCGAAGGATGTTCGCCCGCCTTGACCTATTCATCGCCACGATGACTCCTCCCGATCCTGCCCTCACCCGGAGATCCGAATGGAGGGCTATTTTACCTCCGGAGTATTTAGGATCGAATGAAGCCATCATGAAATTTGCGAAATTAGGGGGAGTGATGCTTCATACATGGAGTGAAGGTGGGGTCGTCACTCCCCATCGGCGCGCATCACACGCCGCTCTGCCTCTTGGTGCTTTCTCACGTATCGGGACGGTGGGGTCGTTACTCCCCAACAGCGCGCACCGGCGCTGCCCTGCCGGGGCCGCGGTCTCCTGGTGCAAAACACCGGGAGACTCACGCGAGAGCCATAAAGTTCGAGGGTGATGCTTCATACGTGGAGTGAAGGTGGGGTCGTCACTCCCCATCGGCGCGCATCGCACGCCGCTCTGCCTCTTGGTGCTCTCTCACGAATCGGGAAGGTGGGGTCGTTACTCCCCAGCAGCGCGCACCGGCGCTGCCCTGCCTGGGCCGCGGTCTCCTGGTGCAAAACACCGGGAGGCTCACGCGAGGGCCATGAAATTCGAGGGTGATGCTTCATACGTGGAGTGAAGGTGGGGTCGTCACTCCCCATCGGCGCGCATCGCACGCCGCTCTGCCTCTTGGTGCTTTTTCACGAATCGGGAAGGTGGGGTCGTTACTCCCCAGCAGCGCGCACCGGCGCTGCCCTGCCTGGGCCGCGGTCTCCTGAGGCAAGTTCTCAGGAGACTCACGCGAGAGCCATTGAATTCGAGGGTGATGCTTCATACGTGGAGTGAAGGTGGGGTCGTCACTCCCCATCGGCGCGCATCACACGCCGCTCTGCCTCTTGGTGCTTTCTCTCGGATCGGGAAGGTGGGGTCGTTACTCCCCAACAGCGCGCACCGACGCTGCCCTGCCGGGGTGCACCTGAGTTCCGCAGTGAGCACTGCGGGCGGTACACGTGGGTGGGAACTCGTTGAGCTGGTAAGACGGAACGAGTTTCCGAGTAATTAGAAATAAGTTGTCGTTGGACAATGAGCGGAGTCTCGACTTCGAGATAGGGTATCCACTGGTCGACCGTCCGAGCGTTCGATACGCTCGGTTGGTCGACTGGGACCCATGCGATGACCGATCCGTGGGTCGGCCACCTGATTGTTTAGACTAGGGCATTTTTGCCCTTTTCGAGACTCGACGGGAGACTGTTTGGTCTCCCAGCCTTAGCCAAATACGAGCCAGGCCGTAGTCGCGCAAATACCTTGAGGAGTGATCGGCCGGAAGTCGACAAACTGCCTGTTAACTGACATCTAGACGTGCTCGCACTTTACGTTTTTGTGGGGCCTCGTCTAGCTGACAAGACGAGTCCCCTACGCAATTTTCGAGTTTTTCGTGCACGAGGTCTCACTAGACACTCGAGACACAGATGCCAGGGGCTAGTTGCCTGCTTATGTCGACAGGATGAGTTTATCAGGTCACTGAGTGCCCACTTCTACTGAATTTTTCACCATCACTCACCGTTCCTGTTTCGACGGCTGACTAGACCGACCACTCTTCAGCTTCGGAGGGTGGGGTCGCCACTCCCCAACGGTGTGCACGATCACCGTTCCGTGCCCGTTAGATAGGGACAGAATTGGGAATCTCGTTAATCCATTCATGCGCGTCACTAATTAGATGACGAGGCATTTGGCTACCTTAAGAGAGTCATAGTTACTCCCGCCGTTTACCCGCGCTTTTTTGAATTTCTTCACGTTGACATTCAGAGCACTGGGCAGAAATCACATTGCGTCAACACCCTTGGGGGCCATCGCAATGCTTTGTTTTAATTAGACAGTCGGATTCCCCTAGTCCGTGCCAGTTCTGAGCCGAGCGTTGAATGGCGGCCGAAGAGGACGACAAGATACGGCGAACCGCCTCTGAAGCCTCGCAGCAAGGAAGATCCGTGGGAGGCCAAGGCACGGGACCGAGCTCGGATTCCGGGTTACGCATGCACGAAGCAGCGGCCCGTTCAGCTCGCCCAGGCCCGGCACGTCAGCCAAACCCACTTCCCGACCAAGCCCGACACGCCCCGCTCCTCAGAGCCAATCCTTATTCCGAAGTTACGGATCCAATTTGCCGACTTCCCTTACCTACATTAATCTATCGACTAGAGGCTCTTCACCTTGGAGACCTGCTGCGGATATGGGTACGAACCGGCGCGACACCTCCACGTGGCCCTCTCCTGGATTTTCAAGGTCCGAGGGGAAGATGCGGACACCGCCGCAACTGCGGTGCTCTTCGCGTTCCAAACCCTATCTCCCTGCTAGAGGTTTCCAGGGAACTCGAACGCTTATACAGAAAAGAAAACTCTCCCCGCATCTCCCGACGGCGTCTCCAGGTCATTTTGGGTTACCCCGACGAACACTCTTATGAGGGCCCGGATTGGTATACGGTTCCGCTGCCGGGTTCCGGAATAGGAACCGGATTCCCTTTCGCCCAATGGGTGTGTGTCTTTCGCTCACTTTTTCAATTCAATTCAAATTCGATAGCATTTTTGTATAT
>CAXAJV010001191.1:22500-25000 GCA_963969225.1 Xylocopa violacea
TGCTGCGTGGAACGGGAAATAAAAAAAAAAAGGAACGCACGCGTGGAATTACATAACCAAGCTGCGCTTTCCGGGGACTGGATGACCGGCTTTTTGATCGCGCGGTCCCGTCTCGACAACGAAGACATGGGGTGACCAACAACTTGTGGCACCGAGCAGCACCTCGTCGAAGTATAACTTCGAGCCTCGCCAATGGGGTGGGCACAATCTCTTCCCGTATCTACTTCTCTAAACGACTCTCCTCGTTGCGCGTGGCGTTACCGATTCGAGTTCTGTGCTTCGGAATCTGCGGACGCGCGTCACAGGCCAGAAACGTTACAATCGACCATATATATATATATACCAAATGTTCCGATCGACACCGGGCTGACAGACAGAGGCAGCACACCGAGGACGCACGGTAAATTCGAGTCTCGACGAACGTGGCTGGGGTCAGATTCGAACATCCCAAGATCATCAGCGTTCGAAGAGGAAATGCGTCCCCGTGCGCGCGTTTGTCTGTGGTCCCCGACAATCGACGGCATATGGAAATAAAATTCGAGATCGACTTCGGCAACGACGGCCTATATACATTGTATGTATTCGAGTGACGGTCCGCTCAATTTCTTCCTTACACAAAACATGGTATACGCGCACAACGCGCGGAGAGAGCAGAGAGAGAACGGGTTATTCTGATGATTGAACGCAACAACACCCTGGGGCTGTGCGAACTTCGAACGATCGGATGCGCATCATCGTCCCTCACGTTACGACGATGTCGCTCGCTCTCTCTTTCTTGCATATTCTCTTCTCTCTCTCGACCGAGTTCCCAACAATTCGATTCTCTCAGTCTTGCGGCAAAAGAAAAATTCATTTTAAACGACGTCGAGCGCGCGGCATATCAATCGTGCGTTAAAGAGACGCGCGAAGAGTGGTCATGGTGTGTGGCGGGTGTGCGAATTTGGAATACGGAACAAAATCGGCAGTCGAAACACGAAGCGGTTCCCCGTGGGCGGTCGTCCGGTTAAACGAACGACTCACGACGCCACGAAGAACTCGCGCGAGTCCGTGATCGACACCGTCGATTTCCGTGAACCCGTTTAACGCACGCCGCACGCGCGCACACGTTACACCAGTCGCATATAGTCTCGGGGCACGGCCACAGACGACTCGGACGAACGTCCAACGATCGCTCGTACGTCGCGTATCGCTCCTCTTTTTCCCTTTCGGTGCGCCCGAACTCAGAAACGTTCGTAAATGGAATTCGAATGAACGACGGCGGGCAGATTCGAGCACCGGAGAGAAAAGATTCGACGAAACGCAACGCAAGCAGTATTCTGGTTACGTGAACGACCCTCAGCTAGGCGTGGTCCAGGAATTGTATCCGTGGACCGCAATGTGCGTTCGAAATGTCGATGTTCATGTGTCCTGCAGTTCACACGTTGACGCGCAATTAGCTGCGTTCTTCATCGACCCACGAGCCAAGTGATCCACCGTTCAGGGTAATCGTATATGTATATTTTTTATTAATTGTTAAGTCTCTTCGTACTAAGTTTCGAACAAGTCGAGACCCAAACGTCTCCGGCGAAGGAGACGCGGGCGTCGCCCGAATTCTCGGCGACACGATACCGTCCTACGGATGAAACGGACACGCCTGTTTCAGGGTGTTTAGGATACATCCTTTCGGATTCACGCCAGTGTGCCACGCGTCCAGGTAGATAAAATTTTTCGAAAATTCGTTAGGACTCTTCTTCGCGCGTATCGCGCAGACCCTCGAGGCGGTCCCCCCTTCCTCCCGACAACACGAAGCGAGCTTGTAAAATTCGATCTCGCAACGGCGGGTTTATTAAGGGACTCTCGACAACGAGGAAGAATACGCAAACGCGAATATATCGTCGTCCCCTCTGAACGAATGGCACGTGGAAGTGAATACAAAAAAAAAAAAAAAAGAAAGATATCCAACACCCAGCGGCGTATTGCTTTCGAGAAGTTGACGACGTTCGTACAGGTAAGTCGTAAAATATCGATGGGACTCGCCGTGAAACCTCGAAGCGGTCTATAATTTTACCCACCCGACAACACGAAGCGAGCATAAAAAATTATTCGATCTCGCAACGGCGGGTGTGTTTCCAGACTCGCGACAACGAGGCTTCGCTCGGCGAAGCGGTCCCCTCTGAACGAACGACACGATCAAAACCCGAACACAGGTGCGTGGTACAAGTTCCTCAAATTCCACGATCCACTGCACGATCTGTGCTTCAGAGCTCAGGTGATAAAAAAAAAAAAAAATTCGTTGGGACTCGGCCGCCAAAGCCTCGAGCGGTCTACCGTTTTTCCCCGGCAACACGAAGCGAGTATAAATTATTCGATCTCGCAACGGCCGGTTTCTCAGACTCTCGACAACGAGGCTATGGCAAAAAGCAAGTCCCCTCTGAGCTTGCAGCACAATTGTGAAACGGGAAAACGAACAAGTACCAGCGGCGTATTGCTTTCACGCAGAGACGCAAAATAATGGTACACA
>CAXAJV010001191.1:30000-35000 GCA_963969225.1 Xylocopa violacea
TTTCACCATCATCATCAACTCTTATAAGAGTAGTTTGCTCAACGTGTTTTTAGTCGTCGTCGGTTCTCTTAGAGACACCGATCGACGATACGAAATAATAATATATATATATGTATATCGTTCGAATATCGCAATATTCGTCATAGTTTTGTTCAGTGGATGCGGCTGACGGGTCTTTCGGACCTCGCTCGAGCACATTATTTATTTTTTGTATTTCGTAAAATGCATCCTCGGTTAGCACATATGTTCAATAATACCGAGGTATTGCATTTTTTCCTCCTCTCCTTTTCCTTTCTTTTCTTTTCTTTCGAGAATGAGACACTCCCAAAAATCGTACGTTCCCAAAATCGACTTCACAAGTCGCCTTCCAACTGAACCGTGTCGAGTAAGCGCGTATACACTTCGCGCTGAAAATATACATCGTCTTTACCACGGACATATCCCCTTGCGAGGACTTGTCGGGTATCGACGAGCAAGCGCGTATACAATTTTCACGCTGGTTATATATTTTTGGGCACATTTTTGTCATTTATTGAATACATATTGTCACCTTTAATCGTCTATAGCACGGACATCTCTTGCGAGAACATGCTGGGCATCGACGATGCAAGCGCGTATACGATTTGTCACCGCTTGTTATATCGGTGTACGGCACCTTTTATCGTCTATAGCACGGACATCTCTTTCACGCTGGGCATTAAGATAGCGCGTACAGAGAACATGCTGGGCATCGACGATGCAAGCGCGTATGCAATTTTCACGCTGGGCAAATATCGCCGAAAGCACGGACATCTCTTTCACGCTGGGCATTAAGATAGCGCGTACAGAGAACATGCTGGTCATCAAGGCGAGGAAGCGCGTACAATTGCGTCACGCTGATTTATCGTACACCTTTTTTCTCCATCGTCTATAGCACGAACATCTCTTGCGAGAACATGCTGGGCAACGACGATGGCAAGCGGTTATAATCGTGTCACGCTGTATTGTTTAATATGTATATAAAGAATACCTTTTATCGTCTAATGCGCGAACGCGTAGTACCTCTTGGCACTCCATTTGACTATAACAGAGATACTACACACGCTCTCACACGCTGGGCATTATGATAGCGCGTACAGAGAAGCGTGCTGTTCGGCATAGACGAGCAAGCGCGTACAATTGTGTCACGCTGAAGTATATTTTTGTATCTCGCCCTCCTCAGGCGAGCTGGCGCGTACCAAGTGCGCGCTGGGCATTCGACACGGGACACCTTTTGGAAGTTCGTCGAGAGACTCCTCTGTTTCGTAACAGATCGTGTCGAAATGACATATACCATTTATTCTTTTGTCTCCTTCAGTGGATGCTTATTTTTTATTTTTTGTTTCGTTCCTCAACTCAGTGGATGCTCATTTTTATTTTTTTTTGTTGAGGAACTTGTTTGGTATATCATCGGTGTATATCTATCTTCATATACACCTTTCATGCGTATAGCATATTATGGACATTTCGTACACACATCTGGTACGTCCAAAAATTCAATATGTATCTCTAGAGTCCGTTCCGAGAGCTCGGAGCGTAAAGATTTAGAATCGATGCAAGGAAGGTACAATTTAACCGAGTAAAACTCGGATAAATGGTCACCAACGTCACCGTTGGACGCTCGCCACATATGGGCCATTCGGTCAAAGACACCGACCCGTGGCAATGCAGTGTGGAGAAAATTCGACAACCGACACGGGACAGAGCAGTCGAGAACGTATTCTCGAGGAGCGGTGGACTGCTTCTCAACCGAAGTCATAGAATAGCCACGCGCCCGACGCTACTCCGCCCGGCCGGCTCGAACCGACCTGTCTCCTTATAGATACGGAACGGCCGGCCGGGCGGTCGGCGCCGGCCGGGCTAACGCACGGGCGCTTACGGTGGTAAACTCCAGCGGCGACCGACCGTCCGGAAAGGCTGCTGTAACTTAGTCGCGCGGAGGCGCAAGTATAAAGTGCTATTAACGTTGAACTTTTATGAACGGAAATTGTTTAAACATAATGAATATATACGGAAAAACATATTTCTAGAATATAACGAATTTTAATCGATTTTAACATTGAAAAAACGCAGTTATAAAATACGAAGTCAACGAAAAACACGAAAAATCGAAAATCTGACACGTACAAATGAATTCTACAATCAAATTAATCGATATTACGAAAAAAAAACCAAGCGTTTATATAAAAAAATTACCGATAAATTGACAAAAACCGCCAGTCGTGTCGGTTTCGGGAGACTAAAAATTATAAATTCGACTAAACAATGCGCTAATAAATTCAATCAATAGCTTTCAATAAGGTTTCTGCAAAAAAATTGTTAGGTCAACGGTTTAATTTACGAGAAAATAGCGAAAAACCGCCGATCGTGTCGCTTCCGACCTCTCGGCGCGAATATTTTCAAAGTCCCCGGTCGTGTCGGTCCCGACCGCTCGGCGCGAATATTTTCTAAGTTCCCCGTCGTGTCGCTTCCGACCGCTCGGCGCGAATATTTTCTAAGTTCCCCGCCGTGTCGCTTCCGACCGCTCGGCGCGAATATTTTCTAAGTTCCCGGTCATGTCGCTTCCGACCTCTCGGTGGGAATATTTTACAATTTCACGGTCATGTCGCTTCCGACCTCTCGGTGGGAATATTTTACAATTTCACGGTCATGTCGCTTCCGACCTCTCGGTAGGAATATTTTTCAAATCTCCGGACGCATCGCTTCCTACATTTCGGTGAGGATATTTTTTACGTTTCTGAACGTATCGGTCCCGACCTCTTGGTGCGAATATTATATATATATATATATATATATATATATATATATATATATATAACATAATATAACCTAACCTAATACAACCTGATCGCACGGTGCGAATATTTTCAAAGTTCCCCGCCGTGTCGCTTCCGACCTCTCGGCGCGAATATTTTCAAAGTCCCCGGTCGTGTCGGTCCCGACCGCTCGGCGCGAATATTTTCTAAGTTCCCCGTCGTGTCGCTTCCGACCGCTCGGCGCGAATATTTTCTAAGTTCCCCGCCGTGTCGCTTCCGACCGCTCGGCGCGAATATTTTCTAAGTTCCCGGTCATGTCGCTTCCGACCTCTCGGTGGGAATATTTTACAATTTCACGGTCATGTCGCTTCCGACCTCTCGGTGGGAATATTTTACAATTTCACGGTCATGTCGCTTCCGACCTCTCGGTAGGAATATTTTTCAAATCTCCGGACGCATCGCTTCCTACATTTCGGTGAGGATATTTTTTACGTTTCTGAACGTATCGGTCCCGACCTCTTGGTGCGAATATTATATATATATATATATATATATATATATATATATATATATATAACATAATATAACCTAACCTAATACAACCTGATCGCACGGTGCGAATATTTTCAAAGTTCCCCGCCGTGTCGCTTCCGACCTCTCGGCGCGAATATTTTCAAAGTCCCCGGTCGTGTCGGTCCCGACCGCTCGGCGCGAATATTTTCTAAGTTCCCCGTCGTGTCGCTTCCGACCGCTCGGCGCGAATATTTTCTAAGTTCCCCGCCGTGTCGCTTCCGACCGCTCGGCGCGAATATTTTCTAAGTTCCCGGTCATGTCGCTTCCGACCTCTCGGTGGGAATATTTTACAATTTCACGGTCATGTCGCTTCCGACCTCTCGGTGGGAATATTTTACAATTTCACGGTCATGTCGCTTCCGACCTCTCGGTAGGAATATTTTTCAAATCTCCGGACGCATCGCTTCCTACATTTCGGTGAGGATATTTTTTACGTTTCTGAACGTATCGGTCCCGACCTCTTGGTGCGAATATTATATATATATATATATATATATATATATATATATATATATATATAACATAATATAACCTAACCTAATACAACCTGATCGCACGGTGCGAATATTTTCAAAGTTCCCCGCCGTGTCGCTTCCGACCTCTCGGCGCGAATATTTTCAAAGTCCCCGGTCGTGTCGGTCCCGACCGCTCGGCGCGAATATTTTCTAAGTTCCCCGTCGTGTCGCTTCCGACCGCTCGGCGCGAATATTTTCTAAGTTCCCCGCCGTGTCGCTTCCGACCGCTCGGCGCGAATATTTTCTAAGTTCCCGGTCATGTCGCTTCCGACCTCTCGGTGGGAATATTTTACAATTTCACGGTCATGTCGCTTCCGACCTCTCGGTGGGAATATTTTACAATTTCACGGTCATGTCGCTTCCGACCTCTCGGTAGGAATATTTTTCAAATCTCCGGACGCATCGCTTCCTACATTTCGGTGAGGATATTTTTTACGTTTCTGAACGTATCGGTCCCGACCTCTTGGTGCGAATATATATATATATATATATATATATATATATATATATATATATATATATATAACATAATATAACCTAACCTAATACAACCTGATCGCACGGTGCGAATATTTTCAAAGTCCCCGGCCGTGTCGCTTCCGACCGCTCGGCGCGAATATTTTCAAAGTCCCCGGTCGTGTCGGTCCCGACCGCTCGGCGCGAATATTTTCAAAGTCCCCGGTCGTGTCGGTCCCGACCGCTCGGCGCGAATATTTTCAAAGTCCCCGGTCGTGTCGGTCCCGACCGCTCGGCGCGAATATTTTCAAAGTCCCCGGTCGTGTCGGTCCCGACCGCTCGGCGCGAATATTTTCAAAGTCCCCGGTCGTGTCGGTCCCGACCGCTCGGCGCGAATATTTTCAAAGTCCCCGGTCGTGTCGGTCCCGACCGCTCGGCGCGAATATTTTCTAAGTTCCCGGTCGTGTCGCTTCCGCCCGCGCGGTGCGAACAATTTCCAAGTTCCCGGTCGTGCCGGTTCGTACTTCTCGGTGCGAACATTATATATGTAGAACGTAATATAACCTAACCTAACCCAACCTAACCTCTCGGTGGTATTATTTTACAGAAAGCCGGGCGTGTCTACTCCTACTTCTCGGTGCGAATATTATGTATATAACATAATATAACCTAACCTAATGCA
>CAXAJV010001191.1:45000-47500 GCA_963969225.1 Xylocopa violacea
GTGCGCCCGAACTCAGAAACGTTCGTAAATGGAATTCGAATGAACGACGGCGGGCAGATTCGAGCACCGGAGAGAAAAGATTCGACGAAACGCAACGCAAGCAGTATTCTGGTTACGTGAACGACCCTCAGCTAGGCGTGGTCCAGGAATTGTATCCGTGGACCGCAATGTGCGTTCGAAATGTCGATGTTCATGTGTCCTGCAGTTCACACGTTGACGCGCAATTAGCTGCGTTCTTCATCGACCCACGAGCCAAGTGATCCACCGTTCAGGGTAATCGTATATGTATATTTTTTATTAATTGTTAAGTCTCTTCGTACTAAGTTTCGAACAAGTCGAGACCCAAACGTCTCCGGCGAAGGAGACGCGGGCGTCGCCCGAATTCTCGGCGACACGATACCGTCCTACGGATGAAACGGACACGCCTGTTTCAGGGTGTTTAGGATACATCCTTTCGGATTCACGCCAGTGTGCCACGCGTCCAGGTAGATAAAATTTTTCGAAAATTCGTTAGGACTCTTCTTCGCGCGTATCGCGCAGACCCTCGAGGCGGTCCCCCCTTCCTCCCGACAACACGAAGCGAGCTTGTAAAATTCGATCTCGCAACGGCGGGTTTATTAAGGGACTCTCGACAACGAGGAAGAATACGCAAACGCGAATATATCGTCGTCCCCTCTGAACGAATGGCACGTGGAAGTGAATACAAAAAAAAAAAAAAAAGAAAGATATCCAACACCCAGCGGCGTATTGCTTTCGAGAAGTTGACGACGTTCGTACAGGTAAGTCGTAAAATATCGATGGGACTCGCCGTGAAACCTCGAAGCGGTCTATAATTTTACCCACCCGACAACACGAAGCGAGCATAAAAAATTATTCGATCTCGCAACGGCGGGTGTGTTTCCAGACTCGCGACAACGAGGCTTCGCTCGGCGAAGCGGTCCCCTCTGAACGAACGACACGATCAAAACCCGAACACAGGTGCGTGGTACAAGTTCCTCAAATTCCACGATCCACTGCACGATCTGTGCTTCAGAGCTCAGGTGATAAAAAAAAAAAAAAATTCGTTGGGACTCGGCCGCCAAAGCCTCGAGCGGTCTACCGTTTTTCCCCGGCAACACGAAGCGAGTATAAATTATTCGATCTCGCAACGGCCGGTTTCTCAGACTCTCGACAACGAGGCTATGGCAAAAAGCAAGTCCCCTCTGAGCTTGCAGCACAATTGTGAAACGGGAAAACGAACAAGTACCAGCGGCGTATTGCTTTCACGCAGAGACGCAAAATAATGGTACACACTCGACCTGTCGAATATGCAAAGTCGACGACATAACTTACCGTTCGGGTAAGAAAAATTCGTTAGGACTCGTCGGTTAACAACACCAACACCTCGAGCGCGGTCTGTATAATTTTATTTACCCGACAACACGAAGCGAGCATAATAAATGAGATTCGATCTCGCAACGGCGGGTTCATTATACAGACTCTAATCGCCAACGAGGCTTGGCCCGACGAATCGTCCCCTCCGAACGGAACGGTACGATCGACATTAACACAACCAGGGTACGCGGCGCGACACCACGCTCTTAACGAATTCGAAGTCGACGACGATCGTCGTTCGGGTAAAGATTCGTTGGGACTCGCCGTCGTACACAGCCTCGAGGCGGTCTGTTTCACCCGACAACGCGAAGCGAGCATAATATTGTTCGATCTCGCAACGGCACGGGTTTTCACAGACTCTCGACAACGAGGCTTGGCGGCGACGAATCGTCCCCTCCGAACGGAACGGTACGATCGACTAAAACAGGATACGCGCGACACACGCTCTTAAAGGAATTCGAAGTCGACGACGGCGCGTCCGTTCGGGTGAAGATTCGTTGGGACTCGCCGCACGCGCAGCCTCTGAGCGGTCCAATTTAACCTGCGACACGAAGCGAGCATAAAATGGTTCGATCTCGCAACGGCAACGGGTTTTCATAGACTCTATGAGAGCGAGGCTTGGCGGCGACGAATCGTCCCCTCCGAACGGAACGGTACGATCGACTAAAACAGGATACGCGCGACACACGCTCTTAAAAGAAATCGAAGTCGACGACGGCGCGTCCGTTCGGGTGAATGATTCGTTGGGACTCGCCGCACGCGCAGCCTCTGAGCGGTCCAATTTAACCTGCGACACGAAGCGAGCATAAAATTGTTCGATCTCGCAACGGCAACGGGTTTTCAGACACTCAACAACGAGGCTTGGCGGCGACGAATCGTCCCCTCCGAACGAAACGGTACGGTACGATCGACTGGTATAAAAGAGCGGGCGACACACGATCCTGCGAATTCGAGATCGACGACGGTACACGTTCATCGTTCGGGTGAAGATTCGTTGGGACTCGCCGCGCGCGCAGCCTCGAAGCGGTCCAATTTAACCTGCGACACGAAGCGAGCATAAAATTGTTCGATCTCGCAACGGCACGGGTTTTCACAGACTCTCGACAACGAGGCTTGGCGGCGACGA
>CAXAJV010001191.1:52500-55000 GCA_963969225.1 Xylocopa violacea
GGCGCGTACCAAGTGCGCGCTGGGCATTCGACACGGGACACCTTTTGGAAGTTCGTCGAGAGACTCCTCTGTTTCGTAACAGATCGTGTCGAAATGACATATACCATTTATTCTTTTGCCTTCTTCAGTGGATGCTTATTTTTTATTTTTTGTTTCGTTCCTCAACTCAGTGGATGCTCATTTTTATTTTTTTTTGTTGAGGAACTTGTTTGGTATATCATCGGTGTATATCTATCTCCATATACACCTTTCATGCGTATAGCATATTATGGACATTTCGTACACACATCTGGTACGTCCAAAAATTCAATATGTATCTCTAGAGTCCGTTCCGAGAGCTCGGAGCGTAAAGATTTAGAATCGATGCAAGGAAGGTACAATTTAACCGAGTAAAACTCGGATAAATGGTCACCAACGTCACCGTTGGACGCTCGCCACATATGGGCCATTCGGTCAAAGACACCGACCCGTGGCAATGCAGTGTGGAGAAAATTCGACAACCGACACGGGACAGAGCAGTCGAGAACGTATTCTCGAGGAGCGGTGGACTGCTTCTCAACCGAAGTCATAGAATAGCCACGCGCCCGACGCTACTCCGCCCGGCCGGCTCGAACCGACCTGTCTCCTTATAGATACGGAACGGCCGGCCGGGCGGTCGGCGCCGGCCGGGCTAACGCACGGGCGCTTACGGTGGTAAACTCCAGCGGCGACCGACCGTCCGGAAAGGCTGCTGTAACTTAGTCGCGCGGAGGCGCAAGTATAAAGTGCTATTAACGTTGAACTTTTATGAACGGAAATTGTTTAAACATAATGAATATATACGGAAAAACATATTTCTAGAATATAACGAATTTTAATCGATTTTAACATTGAAAAAACGCAGTTATAAAATACGAAGTCAACGAAAAACACGAAAAATCGAAAATCTGACACGTACAAATGAATTCTACAATCAAATTAATCGATATTACGAAAAAAAAACCAAGCGTTTATATAAAAAAATTACCGATAAATTGACAAAAACCGCCAGTCGTGTCGGTTTCGGGAGACTAAAAATTATAAATTCGACTAAACAATGCGCTAATAAATTCAATCAATAGCTTTCAATAAGGTTTCTGCAAAAAAATTGTTAGGTCAACGGTTTAATTTACGAGAAAATAGCGAAAAACCGCCGATCGTGTCGCTTCCGACCTCTCGGCGCGAATATTTTCAAAGTCCCCGGTCGTGTCGGTCCCGACCGCTCGGCGCGAATATTTTCTAAGTTCCCCGTCGTGTCGCTTCCGACCGCTCGGCGCGAATATTTTCTAAGTTCCCCGCCGTGTCGCTTCCGACCGCTCGGCGCGAATATTTTCTAAGTTCCCGGTCATGTCGCTTCCGACCTCTCGGTGGGAATATTTTACAATTTCACGGTCATGTCGCTTCCGACCTCTCGGTGGGAATATTTTACAATTTCACGGTCATGTCGCTTCCGACCTCTCGGTAGGAATATTTTTCAAATCTCCGGACGCATCGCTTCCTACATTTCGGTGAGGATATTTTTTACGTTTCTGAACGTATCGGTCCCGACCTCTTGGTGCGAATATTATATATATATATATATATATATATATATATATATATATATATATAACATAATATAACCTAACCTAATACAACCTGATCGCACGGTGCGAATATTTTCAAAGTTCCCCGCCGTGTCGCTTCCGACCTCCCGGTCGTGTCGGTCCCGACCGCTCGGCGCGAATATTTTCTAAGTTCCCCGTCGTGTCGCTTCCGACCGCTCGGCGCGAATATTTTCTAAGTTCCCCGCCGTGTCGCTTCCGACCGCTCGGCGCGAATATTTTCTAAGTTCCCGGTCATGTCGCTTCCGACCTCTCGGTGGGAATATTTTACAATTTCACGGTCATGTCGCTTCCGACCTCTCGGTGGGAATATTTTACAATTTCACGGTCATGTCGCTTCCGACCTCTCGGTAGGAATATTTTTCAAATCTCCGGACGCATCGCTTCCTACATTTCGGTGAGGATATTTTTTACGTTTCTGAACGTATCGGTCCCGACCTCTTGGTGCGAATATTATATATATATATATATATATATATATATATATATATATATATATATATATATATATAACATAATATAACCTAACCTAATACAACCTGATCGCACGGTGCGAATATTTTCAAAGTTCCCCGCCGTGTCGCTTCCGACCTCTCGGCGCGAATATTTTCAAAGTCCCCGGCCGTGTCGCTTCCGACCGCTCGGCGCGAATATTTTCAAAGTCCCCGGTCGTGTCGGTCCCGACCGCTCGGCGCGAATATTTTCAAAGTCCCCGGTCGTGTCGGTCCCGACCGCTCGGCGCGAATATTTTCAAAGTCCCCGGTCGTGTCGGTCCCGACCGCTCGGCGCGAATATTTTCAAAGTCCCCGGTCGTGTCGGTCCCGACCGCTCGGCGCGAATATTTTCTAAGTCCCCGGTCGTGTCGGTCCCGACCGCTC
>CAXAJV010001191.1:60000-70000 GCA_963969225.1 Xylocopa violacea
TTATTAGGACGAGAAGATCGTCCGCATAAGCGATAAACCTATTCTCGACTGTGGTCTGAAGTGACCGCAGGAGATCGTCGAACATGAGGTTCCAGCAGGCGGGACCGAGTACGGAGCCTTGCGGACACCCCCTCGTCGCCCGCTTCGAAACCTGTTCGGAAGCTATCGAGATCTTAACCCGTCGGCCGTCGAAGTAATTAGAAATTACTCCGAAAACATTCCGAGGGCAGTCTCGCTCTCTAAGGGACTTCAAAACTAGGGGCCACCAGACGTTGTCGAAGGCCCCGGAGATGTCGAAGAGCATTGCCGCCACGTATCGATCCTGCGAGGCATCGACCAGGCGGCGCAACTCCACGATAGCGTCCTCCGTCGACTTTCCGGGCGTGAACCCGAATTGCCGGTCGGACACTTTTCCAGGCGCCAACGACGTCTGATAGAGGCGCTTCTTGAGAAGCTTTTCGAAAAGTTTACCTATCACTGAGAGGAGGCAGATCGGACGGTAGGATTTTGGATCCTTCTCGTCTTTCCCTTCCTTAAGAAGTACTCGTAGAGAGCCCTCCTTCCAGACGAAGGGAAAGACGCCCCATTGAAGGCATCCATTAAAAAGCCGCGTAATTTGGCCGGGAATGATTCTAACCGCGGTTTTCAGCGCGCGGACCTCGACGTGGTCCGGCCCTGGCGCTTTATTATTTTTGAATGTTCGAACGGTACCCACGACCTCTGCCTCCGTGATGGGGGCAGCGTCGGGAGTACCGGGCGCGATGCGTGCGCCTTCCCTAATGACACGTTGATTCGGCGTGTCATCTTCTTCCCGGTCGTCGGGAACGTGTGCCTCCAAGAGCAAGCTGGCTGTTTCGCGGCAATTCGATGTGATTTCACTACCACGCCGGAGAGTGCTGAGAACTCTCTCAACTCGGAGTTTCTTCGCCTGGTACTTGTATACGGTGCTCCAGGGCCCCGAGTTCCCGTTCGACGTAACAAATCGTCGCCAGCTTTCGAGCTTCGTCCGCTTCACCGTCCTACTGTATTCCCGCAAAGAAGAACGGTACTCTAGTAGTTTTGCCCGGCGGGCGGCTTCGTCTCTTTCCCTCTGGAAGGCACGACGTAGACGATACACGTGCTTTTTCTTTTTGGTTAACTCGCGAGTCCACCACGGGTTGGACTTTCTAAATACGCGTTTACGTGGCATCGACGCGGCGCAGGCGTCAGTAATGACGCCTGTGAGCGTTTCCGCCATCTTCTCGACGTCTTCCATAGAGTCGAGCCGGAGGGCCTCAAGCCTCGATCTAGATAGATCGGCTAGGCGACCGCAGTAGCGCTCCCAATCGGCCCGACGAGTGTCGAACCGAGTGCTCGCACCACCCCGATCCGCCGCTTTGGCTCTCGGTACCCTCAGCCCGATATCTATGGCGTTGTGATCGCTATTGGCCCAACCGCACCTTACCTTCCAGCCCCTGACGAAAGGGAGCATGGATGGCGACGCCAGGGTTACATCGATGAAAGACTCACCCCTCGTCGACCAATAGGTGGGCGGCTGCCGAGCGTCATTCACAACTTCCATGCCAAACGATCGGATGAGCGCTTCGAACATCGCACCTCTTTCGTCTGTTCTCTGTGGCCCCCAGAGTGACGACCGAGCGTTGGCATCTACCGACACTATGAGTCTCTTCCCCCTCAGAGACTGAAACACCATCTCGAGGTGTCTGAGGTGCTCCTCGATTTCGTCGCTATACTGGAAATAGCATGATGCGACGTATATCGAGAAGCCGGGCGCTAGCACTTCTGCACACACACAGTGTTCCGTGCTTAGCTGCGAGACAAAAACCATCTCGAAGCGAGGGTTGCACACGGCAACCGCAGCCCACGGGAATTGTGAACTGACGGCCGCCACCCTCGCCCCGATCCCTAGTCCACTAACGGTGTGGCTCGTGCCCGAAGAACTGACGTATGGTTCCTGCAACAGCAGGACGTCTAAGTGCTTCGAGGCTACGAGCTGACGCACCTCGCCTGCAACTGTAGCTGAATGTTGCATGTTCAGCTGCAGTATCCTAATACCCGTGGTCTCGATTACGGACGGTGACGTCGTCGTCGACGTCGGTACGGTCGCGGACGCGGACGCGGGCGCGGTGGGGTTGTGGGGGGACGCGGTCGCGGAGGGAGGGTTCGCGGAGCTATCGCTTGATTTTATTTTTGTTCCTATCACAGACTCAGCCGGAGATACCGGATCCGACCTGAGTCTCGCGTCGCATTTCGTGATTCGTATCTGGACAGCGCGAAGGCTGATACCTAGAGGCCGCGCCAGAGTCGTATGAGCAGAAGCACACCCGGCCGCGGCTTGGCGATGATGCCGAGGAGCGGCCGTCATCGAGCGCGTTACCGGGCGGCTTCGTTGCTCGACAATGGGGCCAACACCTGGGGGCGAGGTCTCGGGCCGAAGGATGTTCGCCCGCCTTGACCTATTCATCGCCACGATGACTCCTCCCGATCCTGCCCTCACCCGGAGATCCGAATGGAGGGCTATTTTACCTCCGGAGTATTTAGGATCGAATGAAGCCATCATGAAATTTGCGAAATTAGGGGGGGTGATGCTTCATACATGGAGTGAAGGTGGGGTCGTCACTCCCCATCGGCGCGCATCACACGCCGCTCTGCCTCTTGGTGCTTTCTCACGTATCGGGACGGTGGGGTCGTTAGTCCCCAACAGCGCGCACCGGCGCTGCCCTGCCGGGGCCGCGGTCTCCTGGTGCAAAATACCGGGAGACTCACGCGAGAGCCATAAATTCGAGGGTGATGCTTCATACGTGGAGTGGAGGTGGGGTCGTCACTCCCCATCGGCGCGCATCACACGCCGCTCTGCCTCTTGGTGCTTTCTCACGAATCGGGAAGATGGGGTCGTTACTCCCCAACAGCGCGCACCGGCGCTGCCCTGCCTGGGCCGCGGTCTCCTGGTGCAAAACACCGGGAGACTCACGCGAGAGCCATGAAATTCGAGGGTGATGCTTCATACGTGGAGTGAAGGTGGGGTCGTCACTCCCCATCGGCGCGCATCACACGCCGCTCTGCCTCTTGGTGCTTTCTCACGAATCGGGAAGGTGGGGTCGTTACTCCCCAACAGCGCGCACCGGCGCTGCCCTGCCGAGGTGCACCTGAGTTCCGCAGTGAGCACTGCGGACGGTACACGGTAGGTGGGAACTCGTTGAGCTGGTATGCTGAACGAGTCTCCTGGTAATAGAGGTAAGTCGTCCTTGGACGATGTGCGGAGTCTCGACTTCGAAATAGGGTATCCACTGGTCGACCGTCCGAGCGTTCGATACGCTCGGTTGGTCGACTGGGACCCATGCGATGACCGATCCGTGGGTCGGCCACCTGATTGTTTAGACTAGGGCATTTTTGCCCTTTTCGAGACTCGACGGGAGACTGTTTGGTCTCCCAGCCTTAGCCAAATACGAGCCAGGCCGTAGTCGTGCAAATACCTTGAGGAGTGATCGGCCGGAAGTCGACAAACTGCCTGTTAACTGACATCTAGACGTGCTCGCACTTTACGTTTTTGTGGGGCCTCGTCTAGCTGACAAGACGAATCCCCTACGCAATTTTCGAGTTTTTCGTGCTCGAGGTCTCACCAGACACTCGAGGCACCGATGCCAGGGGCTAGTTGCCTGCTTACGTCGACAGGATGAGTTTATCAGGTCACTGAGTGCCCACTTCTACTGAATTTTTCACCATCACTCACCGTTCCTGTTTCGACGGCTGACTAGACCGACCACTCTTCAGCTTCGGAGGGTGGGGTCGCCACTCCCCAACGGTGTGCACGGTCACCGTTCCGTGCCCGGAGATAGGGACAGAATATTATTCTTAACCCGGCCCCGGGAGGGGGCTCGAGTATGCTACCTCGCCATTATGGCACACGCGGAAAAACACCCTTTTTCCCTACTCCCCCGGCCAAGCCCCCGCCGAGGGAGCGGATGTGGAGAAACCAGCACCGCATTGCACATTTGTTTCGTCATTTAAACTCCTGCTGCGCGTCCAGCCGCGCAACAGGGTAAGCTAAGTTTATCGGTTTTGGTGCATCGTGTTATCTTTCAACACCTTTACGTAGGGAGAAGAAGACCCCTCCTGACTCCTCGTCGGCTGTAAGGACTTTTGTTCTCCGAACGCAAATTTGGTTTTGGGTTCAATATTGATTCCCCAAAGCCTACCCAACGTTCGGGAGAGATAGGGACAGAATATTCTAAGCCCGGCCCCGGGAGGGGGCTCGGACATGCTTCATCGCCATATATGGCATACGCGTAAAAATACCCCATAACCCCACTCCCCCGGCGAGCCAATACCGAGGGAGCGGGCGCGGAGAAACCAGCACCGCCATGCACCACTCATATTTTTCGTCATTTAAGTCCATTGACTTATCCGTACATTTTGTACATTGTGTTATTTTTCAACACCTCTTGCGTAGGGAGAAGACCCAGTCCTGACTCATCGTCGGCTGTAAGGATATTTGATCTACTAACGCACCAATAGGTCAGGATTAACTTTGTTTTTAATTCCCAACCCGACAAATTACGTTCGATTATTTTTGTTCGAATTCGCAGTGGCAGCCCTTTGCTTCACCCACACAGATCTAGCTGTGGGACTACTGACGGCGGGAACCACGAGGAGGTGGCTGCTTGCTAACTATGGCCCGTAGGAGGTCACAGGTATTTTTATCCTTCCCACCTGCTATCCTAGAGATTTGCACATGGCGTATGCAACGAGGGGGGGTGCTCCCCTACGCCATCTTAAATCCCAATGGGGCCATAGCTTCTCCCGCCCTATAGCTTCTCCCGCCGAGATAGGGACAGAATACTCTGAACCCGGCCCCGGGAAGGGGCACGAGTCTGCTACCTCGCCTTAAGGGCATACGCAACATTTTCCCATCGACTTCCCAACGCGAACCGGTCCTCTGGAACGGGAGAGGAAAAACCCAGCAGCGCCGCGGCGATCGTTTTCCCGCGGTGTGGGCCCTTCAGTTACCCCGACGCTCGACCGAGACTAAGTCTCGTTCGGCCGCAGGGGCATCCACGGGGAACCTCGGGGAGGCGGGCCCACCGCATGCTCGCGTGCATGCTCGCTCTGATCCTGTAGGGAGAAACACACATGATTAGTACAAAGGTTTAAAATTCGCGGAGGGGGAGGAGGGCTCGACGGAGACAGTTAGCTGCGAAGATGTGCAGCGCTGCTCCGCCTTGCCCCGGCGCTCCGACAACGCCGGGGTGAGCCGTCCCCAAGAACGAGGGAGGGAAAATATCGGATTTGGATGGAGCAAGCCTACTCCAGGAAACCTTTCAGCCAGAGCGATTCTCTGCTGAAATCGGCGAGCGTGGAGAAGGCCTCTGGTGACGACACCAGATACGGTGCCGCCTCCGGCCATCTCCACTCACTCGCAGGAACGCAAGTCCGCAGAGCTTCCCTCTGCGGTTCGAAGATAGGGCACTCCAGGAGGAAGTGGCCTACCGTGTCCACCGCACTACCGCAGACGCACGTCGCGTCGTCGGCAACGGCATACGTCAAGAGACGAGCCATGAAGTTGCCGTGACCCGACAGCACCTGCGTGGTGTAGTGATTCGGCTTCAGCCAGCCGGCAGCCAACCTCTCCCGGACGTCCCTGAAGAATTCGAATGTTGTGCGGCCCTTGGGGGAAGACGTCCACAAGGCTTGCCACATATTCGTCGCCTCTTCTTTTACGCGTTGTTTGCCGTCATCCGCATCGCTTGGGATGACGGCGTTCCCTAACCTGGCGTCTTTTCCTCTACGAAGATTGTAGAGGGCCCTATTTTGCTGGACGACGATATCGATGGGAGCCGCGCCGGCCACCACGCACGCACTTTCCCACGATATCCGGCGATACGCGCCGGTAACCGCGATCAAAGCGCGGCGCTGCGCGGACCTGAGCACCCTCCACTCCCTCTCCGAGCACAGGTCGGCCCATCCCGCTGAGGCGTATGCCACTTTCGGGACGAATGCTCCCCTGTATATCCCGGCTAGGGAGTCGAAGCGAAGCCCCCAACTACTCCTCGCCAGCCTACTTAATCTCGCGAACAGCGACCCGACCTTGTCGCTTATTTTCTGGCAATGCGTTCGGACGCGCATTCCTTTATCGAACGTGACGCCTAGGTACTTAACCGCGGGTCTAAATTTTATCTTCGCGTCTCCTATACGGATGGTCGGTGGTCTACCGGCAAGGTCGGCTTTCGAAGGCCGAACGGCCTTGCGTTTTCTATCGGGACGGGCGCCTCCTCTTCGACCTAAAATTTGCCGCTCGATCCAGCCACTCTTGAGGACAATTGCCTCCGTCTTTGTGGCCGAGATTTCGAGTTTGGCCGAGCTACACCAACTAAGTATTTGGTTCGCGACCTGTTGACCTTGGGTCTCGAGGTCACGCCTACTATTTCCGCTTATTAGGACGAGAAGATCGTCCGCATAAGCGATAAACCTATTCTCGACTGTGGTCTGGAGTGACCGCAGGAGATCGTCGAACATGAGGTTCCAGCAGGCGGGACCGAGTACGGAGCCTTGCGGACACCCCCTCGTCGCCCGCTTCGAAACCTGTTCGGAAGCTATCGAGATCTTAACCCGTCGGCCGTCGAAGTAATTAGAAATTACTCCGAAAACATTCCGAGGGCAGTCTCGCTCTCTAAGGGAATTCAAAACTAGGGGCCACCAGACGTTGTCGAAGGCCCCGGAGATGTCGAAGAGCATTGCCGCCACGTATCGATCCTGCGAGGCATCGACCAGGCGGCGCAACTCCACGATAGCGTCCTCCGTCGACTTTCCGGGCGTGAACCCGAATTGCCGGTCGGACACTTTTCCAGGCGCCAACGACGTCTGATAGAGGCGCTTCTTGAGAAGCTTTTCGAAAAGTTTACCTATCACTGAGAGGAGGCAGATCGGACGGTAGGATTTTGGATCCTTCTCGTCCTTCCCTTCCTTAAGAAGTACTCGTAGAGAGCCCTCCTTCCAGACGAAGGGAAAGACGCCCCATTGAAGGCATCCATTAAAAAGCCGCGTAATTTGGCCGGGAATGACTCTAACCGCGGTTTTCAGCGCGCGGACCTCGACGTGGTCCGGCCCTGGCGCTTTATTATTTTTGAATGTTCGAACGGTACTCACGACCTCTGCCTCCGTGATGGGGGCAGCGTCGGGAGTACCGGGCGCGATGCGTGCGCCTTCCCTAATGACACGTTGGTCCGGCGTGTCTTCTTCTTCCCGGTCGTCGGGAACGTGTGCCTCCAAGAGCAAGCTGGCTGTTTCGCGGCAATTCGATGTGGTTTCACTACCACGCCGGAGAGTGCTGAGGACTCTCTCAACTCGGAGTTTCTTCGCCTGGTACTTGTATACGGTGCTCCAGGGCCCCGAGTTCCCGTTCGACGTAACAAATCGTCGCCAGCTTTCGAGCTTCGTCCGCTTCACCGTCCTACTGTATTCCCGCAAAGAAGAACGGTACTCTAGTAGTTTTGCCCGGCGGGCGGCTTCGTCTCTTTCCCTCTGGAAGGCACGACGTAGACGATACACGTGCTTTTTCTTTTTAGTTAACTCGCGAGTCCACCACGGGTTGGACTTTCTAAATACTCGTTTACGTGGCATCGACGCGGCGCAGGCGTCAGTAATGACGCCTGTGAGCGTTTCCGCCATCTTCTCGACGTCTTCCATAGAGTCGAGCCGGAGGGCCTCAAGCCTCGATCTAGATAGATCGGCTAGGCGACCGCAGTAGCGCTCCCAATCGGCCCGACGAGTGTCGAACCGAGTGCTCGCACCGCCCCGATCCGCCGCTTTGGCTCTCGGTACCCTCAGCCCGATATCTATGGCGTTGTGATCGCTATTGGCCCAACCGCACCTTACCTTCCAGCCCCTGACGAAAGGGAGCATGGATGGCGACGCCAGGGTTACATCGATGAAAGACTCACCCCTCGTCGACCAATAGGTGGGCGGCTGCCGAGCGTCATTCACAACTTCCATGCCAAACGATCGGATGAGCGCTTCGAACATCGCACCTCTTTCGTCTGTACTCTGTGGCCCCCAGAGTGACGACCGAGCGTTGGCATCTACCGACACTATGAGTCTCTTCCCCCTCAGAGACTGAAACACCATCTCGAGGTGTCTGAGGTGCTCCTCGATTTCGTCGCTATACTGGAAATAGCATGATGCGACGTATATCGAGAAGCCGGGCGCTAGCACTTCTGCACACACACAGTGTTCCGTGCTTAGCTGCGAGACAAAAACCATCTCGAAGCGAGGGTTGCACACGGCAACCGCAGCCCACGGGAATTGTGAACTGACGGCCGCCACCCTCGCCCCGATCCCTAGTCCACTAACGGTGTGGCTCGCGCCCGAAGAACTGACGTATGGTTCCTGCAACAGCAGGACGTCTAAGTGCTTCGAGGCTACGAGCTGACGCACCTCGCCTGCAACTGTAGCTGAATGTTGCATGTTCAGCTGCAGTATCCTAATACCCGTGGTCTCGATTACGGACGGTGACGTCGTCGTCGACGTCGGTACGGTCGCGGACGCGGACGCGGGCGCGGTGGGGTTGTGGGGGGACGCGGTCGCGGAGGGAGGGTTCGCGGAGCTATCGCTTGATTTTATTTTTGTTCCTATCACAGACTCAGCCGGAGATACCGGATCCGACCTGAGTCTCGCGTCGCATTTCGTGATTCGTATCTGGACAGCGCGAAGGCTGATACCTAGAGGCCGCGCCAGAGTCGTATGAGCAGAAGCACACCCGGTCGCGGCTTGGCGATGATGCCGAGGAGCGGCCGTCATCGAGCGCGTTACCGGACGGCTTCGTTGCTCGACAATGGGGCCAACACCTGGGGGCGAGGTCTCGGGCCGAAGGATGTTCGCCCGCCTTGACCTATTCATCGCCACGATGACTCCTCCCGATCCTGCCCTCACCCGGAGATCCGAATGGAGGGCTATTTTACCTCCGGAGTATTTAGGATCGAATGAAGCCATCATGAAATTTGCGAAATTAGGGGGGGTGATGCTTCATACATGGAGTGAAGGTGGGGTCGTCACTCCCCATCGGCGCGCATCACACGCCGCTCTGCCTCTTGGTGCTTTCTCACGTATCGGGACGGTGGGGTCGTTACTCCCCAGCAGCGCGCACCGGCGCTGCCCTGCCTGGGCCGCGGTCTCCTGGTGCAAAACACCGGGAGACTCACGCGAGAGCCATGAAATTCGAGGGTGATGCTTCATACGTGGAGTGAAGGTGGGGTCGTCACTCCCCATCGGCGCGCATCACACGCCGCTCTGCCTCTTGGTGCTTTCTCACGAATCGGGAAGGTGGGGTCGTTACTCCCCAACAGCGCGCACCGACGCTGCCCTGCCAGGGTGCACCTGAGTTCCGCAGTGAGCACTGCGGACGGTACACGTGGGTGGGAACTCGTTGAGCTGGTAAGACGGAACGAGTTTCCGAATATTTAGAAATAAGTCGTCGTTGGACGATGAGCGGAGTCTCGACTTCGAGATAGGGTATCCACTGGTCGGCCGTCCGAGCGTTCGATACGCTCGGTTGGTCGACTGGGACCCATGCGGTGGCCGATCCGTGGGTCGGCCACCTGATTGTTTAGACAAGGGCATTTTTGACCTTTTCGAGACTCGACGGGAGACTGTTTGGTCTCCCAGCCTTAGCCAAATACGAGCCAGGCCGTAATCGTGCAGATACCTTGAGGAGTGATCGGCCGGAAGTCGACAAACTGCCCGTTAACTGACATCTAGACGTGCTCGCACTTTACGTTTTTGTGGGGCCTCGTCTAGCTGACAAGACGAATCCCCTACGCAGTTTTCGAGTTTTTCGTGCTCGAGGTCTCACTAGACACTCGAGACGCAGATGCCAGGGGCTAGTTGCCTGCTTACGTCGACAGGATGAGTTTATCAGGTCACTGAGTGCCCACTTCTACTGAATTTTTCACCATCACTCACCGTTCCTGTTTCGACGGCTGACTAGACCGACCACTCTTCAGCTTCG
>CAXAJV010001191.1:75000-77500 GCA_963969225.1 Xylocopa violacea
CGTACTAAGTTTCGAACAAGTCGAGACCCAAACGTCTCCGGCGAAGGAGACGCGGGCGTCGCCCGAATTCTCGGCGACACGATACCGTCCTACGGATGAAACGGACACGCCTGTTTCAGGGTGTTTAGGATACATCCTTTCGGATTCACGCCAGTGTGCCACGCGTCCAGGTAGATAAAATTTTTCGAAAATTCGTTAGGACTCTTCTTCGCGCGTATCGCGCAGACCCTCGAGGCGGTCCCCCCTTCCTCCCGACAACACGAAGCGAGCTTGTAAAATTCGATCTCGCAACGGCGGGTTTATTAAGGGACTCTCGACAACGAGGAAGAATACGCAAACGCGAATATATCGTCGTCCCCTCTGAACGAATGGCACGTGGAAGTGAATACAAAAAAAAAAAAAAAAGAAAGATATCCAACACCCAGCGGCGTATTGCTTTCGAGAAGTTGACGACGTTCGTACAGGTAAGTCGTAAAATATCGATGGGACTCGCCGTGAAACCTCGAAGCGGTCTATAATTTTACCCACCCGACAACACGAAGCGAGCATAAAAAATTATTCGATCTCGCAACGGCGGGTGTGTTTCCAGACTCGCGACAACGAGGCTTCGCTCGGCGAAGCGGTCCCCTCTGAACGAACGACACGATCAAAACCCGAACACAGGTGCGTGGTACAAGTTCCTCAAATTCCACGATCCACTGCACGATCTGTGCTTCAGAGCTCAGGTGATAAAAAAAAAAAAAAATTCGTTGGGACTCGGCCGCCAAAGCCTCGAGCGGTCTACCGTTTTTCCCCGGCAACACGAAGCGAGTATAAATTATTCGATCTCGCAACGGCCGGTTTCTCAGACTCTCGACAACGAGGCTATGGCAAAAAGCAAGTCCCCTCTGAGCTTGCAGCACAATTGTGAAACGGGAAAACGAACAAGTACCAGCGGCGTATTGCTTTCACGCAGAGACGCAAAATAATGGTACACACTCGACCTGTCGAATATGCAAAGTCGACGACATAACTTACCGTTCGGGTAAGAAAAATTCGTTAGGACTCGTCGGTTAACAACACCAACACCTCGAGCGCGGTCTGTATAATTTTATTTACCCGACAACACGAAGCGAGCATAATAAATGAGATTCGATCTCGCAACGGCGGGTTCATTATACAGACTCTAATCGCCAACGAGGCTTGGCCCGACGAATCGTCCCCTCCGAACGGAACGGTACGATCGACATTAACACAACCAGGGTACGCGGCGCGACACCACGCTCTTAACGAATTCGAAGTCGACGACGATCGTCGTTCGGGTAAAGATTCGTTGGGACTCGCCGTCGTACACAGCCTCGAGGCGGTCTGTTTCACCCGACAACGCGAAGCGAGCATAATATTGTTCGATCTCGCAACGGCACGGGTTTTCACAGACTCTCGACAACGAGGCTTGGCGGCGACGAATCGTCCCCTCCGAACGGAACGGTACGATCGACTAAAACAGGATACGCGCGACACACGCTCTTAAAGGAATTCGAAGTCGACGACGGCGCGTCCGTTCGGGTGAAGATTCGTTGGGACTCGCCGCACGCGCAGCCTCTGAGCGGTCCAATTTAACCTGCGACACGAAGCGAGCATAAAATGGTTCGATCTCGCAACGGCAACGGGTTTTCATAGACTCTATGAGAGCGAGGCTTGGCGGCGACGAATCGTCCCCTCCGAACGGAACGGTACGATCGACTAAAACAGGATACGCGCGACACACGCTCTTAAAAGAAATCGAAGTCGACGACGGCGCGTCCGTTCGGGTGAATGATTCGTTGGGACTCGCCGCACGCGCAGCCTCTGAGCGGTCCAATTTAACCTGCGACACGAAGCGAGCATAAAATTGTTCGATCTCGCAACGGCAACGGGTTTTCAGACACTCAACAACGAGGCTTGGCGGCGACGAATCGTCCCCTCCGAACGAAACGGTACGGTACGATCGACTGGTATAAAAGAGCGGGCGACACACGATCCTGCGAATTCGAGATCGACGACGGTACACGTTCATCGTTCGGGTGAAGATTCGTTGGGACTCGCCGCGCGCGCAGCCTCGAAGCGGTCCAATTTAACCTGCGACACGAAGCGAGCATAAAATTGTTCGATCTCGCAACGGCACGGGTTTTCACAGACTCTCGACAACGAGGCTTGGCGGCGACGAATCGTCCCCTCCGAACGAAACGGTACGGTACGATCGACTGGTATAAAAGAGCGGGCGACACACGATCCTGCGAATTCGAGGTCGACGACGGTACAACACGTTCATCGTTCGGGTGAAGATTCGTTGGGACTCGCCGCGCGCGCAGCCTCGAAGCGGTCCAATTTAACCTGCGACACGAAGCGAGCATAAAATTGTTCGATCTCGCAACGGCACGGGTTTTCTCAGACTCTCGACAACGAGGCTTGGCGGCGACGAATCGTCCCCTCCGAACGAAACGGTACGGTACGATCGACTGGTATAAAAGAGCGGGCGACG
>CAXAJV010001192.1:2500-5000 GCA_963969225.1 Xylocopa violacea
TCATCGAGGAAGGAGGCAGACGTAAGATGTTAGCCGCCGCCTCTATAACCTGTGGAGTGCTGTACTTCTCCACCTTCCTCAGATGACTGCCGTCGAGCGGGGGAACGCCGGACACGATCTGGGCGTCCACGATATAGCCTTTGTCACCCGATTGCACCAGGAGGTCCGGTTTATTAAGGCCCACTTCTGTGCGGAGATGGGGCTCAAATAGAACCTTCATCCCGCGGGCCCGCAGATGGTCGGCCAGAGTTTTGCACACTGCATCGTGCCGCTTAATTCTGCCTCCGTGGGTACGGAAGCAGGATTGGATGACGTGTGCGGCAGTTTCGGTGCAGGCACAGCCCGCGCGGCACTTGATGTTGCTGTGCACGCGCCTCTGACCGCGAGACGTACGGACTAGTGTGGGAAGACTGTTGATGCGGACGTGATGGTACTGGATGTAGTCCCTTCCGGGTACACCAGACACGCCCGCTCCGATCCACCTGGTGGTAGCGGTGGTCCTCCCGCATTCCCTCAGCTCCCTACCATCAACAGATTCGTAGAGTCTGTCGGCCCAATGCTTAGCCCGCTGTTGAGGGCTGTAGAGCCTCTCCCCGTTAGGATTCAAGGCTCTATCGGTCCACAAGATCTTATTTTGGACCCAGACCGACTCATACGCGATCCTAACGGATCGGGATGAAGAATTCTTCATCGCCATGAGCCGGTCGCGCATTAGGCCGGGGATGGTTGTCAGGAATGAGGGGATTCCAAGTCCGCCGTCTCTGCAGGCCGAATGGAAGTAGGCCACCGGAACATCTCCCGGCAGCCTCAGCCACCTGCGGACCGCGGCCCTCACCTGAAGGTCAAGGGATCGTAAGACCTTCAAGGTACAGCCAGACAGGACCAGGCGATGGTAGTACCTGGTCAACAAGTAGTAGCGCAAGATGGTAAGGCGCTGCTGTGGTTTCAAGGGAGCCCGCGTAATGCGCTGTAGCTCCACCTCGAGGGTTGGAGACACCCTCCTCACTCCTGATGGACTCAGGTTCACACCGAGGTATTTCCATTCCTCGGTGGGGCCCAGCTGTCTAATGGGCACCCGGTCCATGAGCGTGAATTGGGGAGAGGTCAAAACTTTGACCTTCTTGTCCCGCCCGGATGGAACAATGGAGGTGGCAACGCATTTAGAGGTGTTAAACGCAAGCCCTTGTTGTCTGGCCATATTCTCCGCCGCGGTTAGCGCTGCTGACATACCAGTGGTCGATGAAGAAACCAGGCAGATATCGTCTGCGTATGCGACAGCGCTAATCAGGTGGCCAGGGTTCATCTCATACCCGACCGTAGTTGGGACGGAGCGCAGTATCCGGTCTGTGACCAACGAGAAGATAATGGTGCTCATTGGATCACCCTGCCGTACACCTCTATTCACAACAATCCTCCCGGATTTCCCGCCTCGCACCTCCAAGATGGTAGTGGAGTTACGGTAAGAGGTCTCAATGTACCTAACGAGGACCTCCGGCACACCTACCTCAGTGAGGGCCGATGTTATGGCCTGGTGGCTGACGGAGTCGAAAGCCTTGGCCACGTCGAGAGACACGACGTGAAGTTCACGACGTCGCCCCCGAGCGTGGTCGATGGTTGAGGCCAGGACGGCTATGTTCTCAGCGCAGCCATCCTCGAGGCATCTTTGCCTCTCGTCGACCATTCCGTCAGCCATCATGCGCCTAGCCAAGATCTTATGCAGCTGGCGCACTACAACCGAGGAGATGCTTATAGGCCTAAAGTCCGAAGGCAAGATGGCATTCGCCTTCTTTGGTACAAAGACAGTCCTACTGGCGAGAATTTCTTCCGGGAAGGATCCGATGTACAGGATCATGTTGTACAGAAGGGCACGTACAGAGACCGGGCACTGCCTCCAAACGGCAGGTGTTATGCCGTCGATGCCGGGTGACGAGCCATTGGGAACATTGATTGAGCCCACCTCGGTGGTTGTGATGGGCTCTGCCAAGTTAAACCTCTGCCGATGGACTGGCAGAGGTGGATGCTGTTCGACGTGGGTAGATTGATGGCCGAAGATTGGGGACCAAAATTCGACCATCTCCTCAAGGCTAGGTGTTGTTGCCTCGGTATCTCCGTCCAGCACCAACTTTGCAGCTCTGCTCATGTTGGTCTTGAACAGAGACTGCATCCTGGCATATTCCCTGCGCCTGGTCTTCTGGCGACTTGCACCGGCACCGCCCTCGCGGCCGCGCCGCTTCCGAGAATGACGCTTCCGGGCCATAGGCTTCGCGGCAGCCCGTATCCACTCGGTAACACCTAGGGTCACGTCGTGGCCTCCCAAAAGCTGTTCACCCAAGGGAATCAAGGGATGCCCTGCGAGCGAGTCATCACCCGATACTTCCTGCATGAGATGCCTGATGGCATCTGCATACAGTTCCCTCGGGTTAGGGGATGAAGCGTCACTCTCGAGCGCCACATCTGCAGGTGAAGTGGTTGGACCCTCTAATGATGTTGTGCCGGCAGA
>CAXAJV010001192.1:10000-15000 GCA_963969225.1 Xylocopa violacea
CTGATGATTGAACGCAACAACACCCTGGGGCTGTGCGAACTTCGAACGATCGGATGCGCATCATCGTCCCTCACGTTACGACGATGTCGCTCGCTCTCTCTTTCTTGTATATTCTCTTCTCTCTCTCGACCGAGTTCCCAACAATTCGATTCTCTCAGTCTTGCGGCAAAAGAAAAATTCATTTTAAACGACGTCGAGCGCGCGGCATATCAATCGTGCGTTAAAGAGACGCGCGAAGAGTGGTCATGGTGTGTGGCGGGTGTGCGAATTTGGAATACGGAACAAAATCGGCAGTCGAAACACGAAGCGGTTCCCCGTGGGCGGTCGTCCGGTTAAACGAACGACTCACGACGCCACGAAGAACTCGCGCGAGTCCGTGATCGACACCGTCGATTTCCGTGAACCCGTTTAACGCACGCCGCACGCGCGCACACGTTACACCAGTCGCATATAGTCTCGGGGCACGGCCACAGACGACTCGGACGAACGTCCAACGATCGCTCGTACGTCGCGTATCGCTCCTCTTTTTCCCTTTCGGTGCGCCCGAACTCAGAAACGTTCGTAAATGGAATTCGAATGAACGACGGCGGGCAGATTCGAGCACCGGAGAGAAAAGATTCGACGAAACGCAACGCAAGCAGTATTCTGGTTACGTGAACGACCCTCAGCTAGGCGTGGTCCAGGAATTGTATCCGTGGACCGCAATGTGCGTTCGAAATGTCGATGTTCATGTGTCCTGCAGTTCACACGTTGACGCGCAATTAGCTGCGTTCTTCATCGACCCACGAGCCAAGTGATCCACCGTTCAGGGTAATCGTATATGTATATTTTTTATTAATTGTTAAGTCTCTTCGTACTAAGTTTCGAACAAGTCGAGACCCAAACGTCTCCGGCGAAGGAGACGCGGGCGTCGCCCGAATTCTCGGCGACACGATACCGTCCTACGGATGAAACGGACACGCCTGTTTCAGGGTGTTTAGGATACATCCTTTCGGATTCACGCCAGTGTGCCACGCGTCCAGGTAGATAAAATTTTTCGAAAATTCGTTAGGACTCTTCTTCGCGCGTATCGCGCAGACCCTCGAGGCGGTCCCCCCTTCCTCCCGACAACACGAAGCGAGCTTGTAAAATTCGATCTCGCAACGGCGGGTTTATTAAGGGACTCTCGACAACGAGGAAGAATACGCAAACGCGAATATATCGTCGTCCCCTCTGAACGAATGGCACGTGGAAGTGAATACAAAAAAAAAAAAAAAGAAAGATATCCAACACCCAGCGGCGTATTGCTTTCGAGAAGTTGACGACGTTCGTACAGGTAAGTCGTAAAATATCGATGGGACTCGCCGTGAAACCTCGAAGCGGTCTATAATTTTACCCACCCGACAACACGAAGCGAGCATAAAAAATTATTCGATCTCGCAACGGCGGGTGTGTTTCCAGACTCGCGACAACGAGGCTTCGCTCGGCGAAGCGGTCCCCTCTGAACGAACGACACGATCAAAACCCGAACACAGGTGCGTGGTACAAGTTCCTCAAATTCCACGATCCACTGCACGATCTGTGCTTCAGAGCTCAGGTGATAAAAAAAAAAAAAAAATTCGTTGGGACTCGGCCGCCAAAGCCTCGAGCGGTCTACCGTTTTTCCCCGGCAACACGAAGCGAGTATAAATTATTCGATCTCGCAACGGCCGGTTTCTCAGACTCGCGACAACGAGGCTATGGCAAAAAGCAAGTCCCCTCTGAGCTTGCAGCACAATTGTGAAACGGGAAAACGAACAAGTCCAGCGGCGTATTGCTTTCACGCAGAGACGCAAAATAATGGTACACACTCGACCTGTCGAATATGCAAAGTCGACGACATAACTTACCGTTCGGGTAAGAAAAATTCGTTAGGACTCGTCGGTTAACAACACCAACACCTCGAGCGCGGTCTGTATAATTTTATTTACCCGACAACACGAAGCGAGCATAATAAATGAGATTCGATCTCGCAACGGCGGGTTCATTATACAGACCCTAATCGCCAACGAGGCTTGGCCCGACGAATCGTCCCCTCCGAACGGAACGGTACGATCGACATTAACACAACCAGGGTACGCGGCGCGACACCACGCTCTTAACGAATTCGAAGTCGACGACGATCGTCGTTCGGGTAAAGATTCGTTGGGACTCGCCGTCGTACACAGCCTCGAGGCGGTCTGTTTCACCCGACAACGCGAAGCGAGCATAATATTGTTCGATCTCGCAACGGCACGGGTTTTCACAGACTCTCGACAACGAGGCTTGGCGGCGACGAATCGTCCCCTCCGAACGGAACGGTACGATCGACTAAAACAGGATACGCGCGACACACGCTCTTAAAGGAATTCGAAGTCGACGACGGCGCGTCCGTTCGGGTGAATGATTCGTTGGGACTCGCCGCACGCGCAGCCTCTGAGCGGTCCAATTTAACCTGCGACACGAAGCGAGCATAAAATTGTTCGATCTCGCAACGGCAACGGGTTTTCATAGACTCTATGAGAGCGAGGCTTGGCGGCGACGAATCGTCCCCTCCGAACGGAACGGTACGATCGACTAAAACAGGATACGCGCGACACACGCTCTTAAAGGAATTCGAAGTCGACGACGGCGCGTCCGTTCGGGTGAATGATTCGTTGGGACTCGCCGCACGCGCAGCCTCTGAGCGGTCCAATTTAACCTGCGACACGAAGCGAGCATAAAATTGTTCGATCTCGCAACGGCAACGGGTTTTCAGACACTCAACAACGAGGCTTGGCGGCGACGAATCGTCCCCTCCGAACGAAACGGTACGGTACGATCGACTGGTATAAAAGAGCGGGCGACACACGATCCTGCGAATTCGAGATCGACGACGGTACAACACGTTCATCGTTCGGGTGAAGATTCGTTGGGACTCGCCGCGCGCGCAGCCTCGAAGCGGTCCAATTTAACCTGCGACACGAAGCGAGCATAAAATTGTTCGATCTCGCAACGGCACGGGTTTTCACAGACTCTCGACAACGAGGCTTGGCGGCGACGAATCGTCCCCTCCGAACGAAACGGTACGGTACGATCGACTGGTATAAAAGAGCGGGCGACACACGATCCTGCGAATTCGAGGTCGACGACGGTACAACACGTTCATCGTTCGGGTGAAGATTCGTTGGGACTCGCCGCGCGCGCAGCCTCGAAGCGGTCCAATTTAACCTGCGACACGAAGCGAGCATAAAATTGTTCGATCTCGCAACGGCACGGGTTTTCACAGACTCTCGACAACGAGGCTTGGCGGCGACGAATCGTCCCCTCCGAACGAAACGGTACGGTACGATCGACTGGTATAAAAGAGCGGGCGACGCGATCCTACGAATTCGAGGTCGACGACGGTACACACGTTCGTCGTTCGGGTAAAGATTCGTTGGGACTCGCCGTCGTACACAGCCTCGAGGCGGTCCGTTTCACCCGACAACACGAAGCGAGCATAAAGTTGTTCGAGCTCGCAACGGCACGGGTTTTCACAGACTCTCGACAACGAGGCTTGGCGGCGACGAATCGTCCCCTCCGAACGAAACGGTACGGTACGATCGACCTGATCGTAGAGAGCGGTCGCGGTGGCACGACCCTGCGAGAATTCGAGGTCGACGACGATCGTTGTTCGTCGTTCGGGTAAAGATTCGTTGGGACTCGTCGCCGTACACCCTCGAGGCGGTCTGTTTAGCCCGGCAACGCGAAGCGAGCATAAAATTGTTCGATCTCGCAACGGCAGGGGTTTACCCAGACTCTCGACAACGGGGCTTGGCGGCGACGAATCGTCCCCTCCGAACGGAACGGTACGACGATCGACTGTTTTTACAGGAGGCGCGCGCGCGCGCGCGCTCGTCTCGATCCTTCAAATTCGTGGTCGACGACGTTCTCTCGTTCAGGGAAATGATTCGATGGGACTTCGTCGTCGTACAGGCCTCGAAGCGGTCTGCATTTACCCGACAACACGAAGCGAGCATAAAATTGTTCGATCTCGCAACGGCGGGTTTTTTTCTCAGACTCTCGACAACGAGGCTCGACGCGACGAATCCGTCCCCTCTGAACGGAAAAAAAAAAAAAAAAAACGATCGTCTAAAGGAACGATAGAACGCGCGGTGCGGTCCTTTTTCCCCTTGTGTACGCTCTGCGTTTGTTTCATCCATTCGGACTCGCACAATTTTACCTTGGAACGAATAGCTCCGCGGTTACGCACAGATTCGAGGACAGCGGTCTCGGTCTCTCTGACACGAGGTGAGTTACATACTTCGAGCAGTGGATGTAATATGATTGCATGCCGTCAATATCGGCGTTTCATGCAACGTTCGTGGTTTTTTGTTGTGTGTTATTTCGAATCAGTGGATGCGGCCGCGGGTCACGAAGACCACGCGCGAGCTCATTATTTATTTTTTTAATTTCGTCATTTCAATTTTTTCGGTGCCGTTGACAAGCCATCGGGCAACCTTTAAAAAAATTTCACACAGCAAATCAGTGGATGCGGCCGCGGGTCACGAAGACCACGCGCGAGCACTTTATTTTTTTTTTCTTTTGTCTGTGTGCGTTTTGTAACGCATGCAGTATGTAACTCCTCGTCCCGAAATCGAGAGAGAACTGGACACGCAGTTCGTCCTCTGGTTTACTCTGAGATAGCGCGTGGCTCGCTTCTTCCCTCCCTTCGATCGGCTGCCATGCCGACACGGAAACGCGGAACGGGAGGTCTGGCCTCCGCACGTAATCCGACGTGTTCCGGGCATTATATGCGATCGAAGTTTGGGTTTTGGTATTTGTTTGATCCTTCCCTCCAAGGGAATTTTTATTTCAATACGACTTTTTTCGTTAATGATCCTTCCGCAGGTTCACCTACGGAAACCTTGTTACGACTTTTACTTCCTCTAAATAATCAAGTTTGGTCATCTTCCCGATAACATCGGCAATGCCGAGGCATTGGCCGCGCACCAGTCCGAAGACCTCACTAAATAATTCAA
>CAXAJV010001192.1:17500-20000 GCA_963969225.1 Xylocopa violacea
ATAGCACGGACATCTCTTTCACGCTGGGCATTAAGATAGCGCGTACAGAGAACATGCTGGGCATCGACGATGCAAGCGCGTATGCAATTTTCACGCTGGGCAAATATCGCCGAAAGCACGGACATCTCTTTCACGCTGGGCATTAAGATAGCGCGTACAGAGAACATGCTGGTCATCAAGGCGAGGAAGCGCGTACAATTGCGTCACGCTGATTTATCGTACACCTTTTTTCTCCATCGTCTATAGCACGAACATCTCTTGCGAGAACATGCTGGGCAACGACGATGGCAAGCGGTTATAATCGTGTCACGCTGTATTGTTTAATATGTATATAAAGAATACCTTTTATCGTCTAATGCGCGAACGCGTAGTACCTCTTGGCACTCCATTTGACTATAACAGAGATACTACACACGCTCTCACACGCTGGGCATTATGATAGCGCGTACAGAGAAGCGTGCTGTTCGGCATAGACGAGCAAGCGCGTACAATTGTGTCACGCTGAAGTATATTTTTGTATCTCGCCCTCCTCAGGCGAGCTGGCGCGTACCAAGTGCGCGCTGGGCATTCGACACGGGACACCTTTTGGAAGTTCGTCGAGAGACTCCTCTGTTTCGTAACAGATCGTGTCGAAATGACATATACCATTTATTCTTTTGTCCCCTTCAGTGGATGCTTATTTTTTATTTTTTGTTTCGTTCCTCAACTCAGTGGATGCTCATTTTTATTTTTTTTTGTTGAGGAACTTGTTTGGTATATCATCGGTGTATATCTATCTTCATATACACCTTTCATGCGTATAGCATATTATGGACATTTCGTACACACATCTGGTACGTCCAAAAATTCAATATGTATCTCTAGAGTCCGTTCCGAGAGCTCGGAGCGTAAAGATTTAGAATCGATGCAAGGAAGGTACAATTTAACCGAGTAAAACTCGGATAAATGGTCACCAACGTCACCGTTGGACGCTCGCCACATATGGGCCATTCGGTCAAAGACACCGACCCGTGGCAATGCAGTGTGGAGAAAATTCGACAACCGACACGGGACAGAGCAGTCGAGAACGTATTCTCGAGGAGCGGTGGACTGCTTCTCAACCGAAGTCATAGAATAGCCACGCGCCCGACGCTACTCCGCCCGGCCGGCTCGAACCGACCTGTCTCCTTATAGATACGGAACGGCCGGCCGGGCGGTCGGCGCCGGCCGGGCTAACGCACGGGCGCTTACGGTGGTAAACTCCAGCGGCGACCGACCGTCCGGAAAGGCTGCTGTAACTTAGTCGCGCGGAGGCGCAAGTATAAAGTGCTATTAACGTTGAACTTTTATGAACGGAAATTGTTTAAACATAATGAATATATACGGAAAAACATATTTCTAGAATATAACGAATTTTAATCGATTTTAACATTGAAAAAACGCAGTTATAAAATACGAAGTCAACGAAAAACACGAAAAATCGAAAATCTGACACGTACAAATGAATTCTACAATCAAATTAATCGATATTACGAAAAAAAAACCAAGCGTTTATATAAAAAAATTACCGATAAATTGACAAAAACCGCCAGTCGTGTCGGTTTCGGGAGACTAAAAATTATAAATTCGACTAAACAATGCGCTAATAAATTCAATCAATAGCTTTCAATAAGGTTTCTGCAAAAAAATTGTTAGGTCAACGGTTTAATTTACGAGAAAATAGCGAAAAACCGCCGATCGTGTCGCTTCCGACCTCTCGTTGCGAATATTTTCTAAGTTCCCCGTCGTGTCGCTTCCGACCGCTCGGCGCGAATATTTTCTAAGTTCCCCGTCGTGTCGCTTCCGACCGCTCGGCGCGAATATTTTCTAAGTTCCCCGCCGTGTCGCTTCCGACCGCTCGGCGCGAATATTTTCTAAGTTCCCGGTCATGTCGCTTCCGACCTCTCGGTGGGAATATTTTACAATTTCACGGTCATGTCGCTTCCGACCTCTCGGTGGGAATATTTTACAATTTCACGGTCATGTCGCTTCCGACCTCTCGGTAGGAATATTTTTCAAATCTCCGGACGCATCGCTTCCTACATTTCGGTGAGGATATTTTTTACGTTTCTGAACGTATCGGTCCCGACCTCTTGGTGCGAATATTATATATATATATATATATATATATATATATATATATATATATATATATATACATATATATAACATAATATAACCTAACCTAATACAACCTGATCGCACGGTGCGAATATTTTCAAAGTTCCCCGCCGTGTCGCTTCCGACCTCTCGGCGCGAATATTTTCAAAGTCCCCGGTCGTGTCGGTCCCGACCGCTCGGCGCGAATATTTTCTAAGTTCCCCGCCGTGTCGCTTCCGACCGCTCGGCGCGAATATTTTCTAAGTTCCCCGCCGTGTCGCTTCCGACCGCTCGGCGCGAATATTTTCTAAGTTCCCGGTCATGTCGCTTCCGACCTCTCGGTGGGAATATTTTACAATTTCACGGTCATGTCGCTTCCGAC
>CAXAJV010001192.1:25000-37500 GCA_963969225.1 Xylocopa violacea
TTTGTACATTGTGTTATTCATTCAACACCTCTTGCGTAGGGAGAAGACCCAGTCCTGACTCATCGTCGGCTGTAAGGATTTTTGATCTACTAACGCACCAATAGGTCAGGATTAACTTTGTTTTTAATTCCCAACCCGACAAATTACGTTCGATTATTTTTGTTCGAATTCGCAGTGGCAGCCCTTTGCTTCACCCACACAGATCTAGCTGTGGGACTACTGACGGCGGGAACCACGAGGAGGTGGCTGCTTGCTAACTATGGCCCGTAGGAGGTCACAGGTATTTTTATCCTTCCCACCTGCTATCCTAGAGATTTGCACATGGAGGCAACGACTAGGGGGGGTGCTCCCCTACACCATCTTAAATCCCAATGGGGCCATAGCTTCTCCCGCCCAGATAGGGACAGGTTTGGGAATCTCGTTAATCCATTCATGCGCGTCACTAATTAGATGACGAGGCATTTGGCTAATTTCTGTACTGACTCTCAGAAGGAGAGCCAGTAGACTTCCGAGGTTTAACCCCCTCGTAAGGTGTATAACAATAAATAAATAACAAAAGATAAAATAAAATAAAGTAAAATTTATACGCGAGCCTACTTTCTAGCTTCGCTGCCACGGGATCTGCCCGCGAACTTGGAAAAATTAGGAACGGGGACCCTTTCGGGAGGCGAACTTGGCCACACACCGAAGTGTGCGCACAGGGAAAACCACGCGTAGGTGTCGCCCCGGGTTCTCCATGCATAGAACCCGCCCCGCGCCCTACTATACAAAAGTATAGTAGAACTCGCTCCGCTCGGTGTAAAGGGCCGAGACGGGCTAACATTAATACTTCAGCTGGCAGCTGCTTCGTCTTTATACTTGTCTTTGCCTTGCGGCTGCGTTCAAGGCATGCGGTTAATATCATAAAATGTTCTAGCCTTACGGCTTGGTCAATTTTATAAATTTCTTTCGTCCAGCCCGAAGGCAGTCATTTGTCAGTTAGTAAAAATTAATGGCATGCATGTCCCATCTACAAAAACCATCCACCATTGGTTTCGTCAAGCATAAACTAATAAATAAATAAATAAATAAATAAATAACTTAAAACGACTACAATGTGTAGTCGTAGTCAATAAATTCATTAGCCATCTCTATCGAAGACCGGAGGGCGATTAGTGAAGCCGTCAGCAGGTCCTTTGGCTTGAGCCCTAGGCGCCTGAGATTCTCTGCCGTCTTGCCAGGCATAGCCCCCCGACAACCAACTACTATGGGCAGCACTTCTGCCGACTTTCCTTTCAATTTGCTCTTTATTATTTCGGCAGTGTCTTTATATTTATTTATTTTCTCCTTGTATGCATTTCGGATATTTTCTTTATCTTCATACCTAACCGTTACGTCCACGACGAGGATCCTGTCATGGTCTTTGATGACCAAATCTGGCTTCCTCAGTTCACCGTGGACGTTAACGGCTGGTTCCTCAAACACTGCCCATTGCCTCGGCAGAGAATTTATTATCAACTTGCATATTTCATTGTGCCTTTTTATTCTTTTCGCCTTTGTGTGGGTGCAATTACCCAACACATGACCTAGGGTCTCCGCCTGGACGCCACATCTTCTGCATATATAATTTATATTGCTCTTCGCTCTTCGAAGAGCTACTCTAGTTCCAAAGGTATTAGTTCTTATTTTCAGGGCGTCCAGGTACCTGGACGGCTTCAGTAATTCTGGCCTATAGAGCCATTGATTACCAATTTTGTCCCCGAAAAATTCCCTTATACCCTGGCCTTGGGAGACGAGCTGCCTCCATCTCTCCGTGTCTTTTCTTTTTAGGGACCTCCTCGCTTCCTCGATGTCCTGCAGCTCGACTGGCCACTGCAGGCCTATGGACGCGGCGTACCTCTTTATTAACGACTCCTGCCCAAGATATGCGTTCCTTACAGCTTCATCCTCGGAGACGCGCATTCTTAACGCGTTCCTCAGCTTGGCCATCTTAACTATATTCGCCACCCTCTGGACACCTAGACCCCCATGGCTTTTGTCCGTATATATGATCCCGTCTGTCGTTGACGGGTGCAAATGTAAAATCTCTTTTATTATTTGTTTGATGCCATGATCTATTTGGTCTAGTATGCCCAGGGGCGGCGGATTGGCCACTAGTTTGTGTATATATCTGGGCAGGAGGTGTATTCTTATTAAGTTCACCTTTTGGTGAGGTTTTAGTTTCATTCTTTTAACAGTGTTTGCCGCGTCCATTATGTCTCTCACCGAGGTGCGCTGGAGGCCCCTCCACGGATCTATTATGACGCCAAGGTACTTCATTATCGTCTCCGGGTCGGCATAAGGAATAGCCTGCCGACCCAGAGTCAATTCAGGATTGGCCACAAACCATGTTTTGCTTCTGCCGACGATCTGGAACGTCGCACATTTTTCAGTTGCCACTTTCATATCTAATTTGCCAAGATAATTATACGTCATTTTTAATTGTTTCTTGGCTTCCTCTTCGTCTTTTGCTAGGAGGACCAGATCGTCGGCAAAGGCGAGAATGGAGACATTCTCGTCTCCCATTCTTACGCCCTCCGACTTCTCGTCAATTTTCCCAATTAGGGGATCAATCACCAAGTTAAAAAGTAGCGGAGAGAGTGGATCTCCCTGCTTAACGCCTCTTAGAAGGTCCACTTCTAGGGTTTCTTTGTTTTTACAATGAATAATGGTTTTGCACCCTTTGTACATTTGTTTGGTGTAGTTGGCAATAGGTGTTGGAATCCCTTTTATTTCTAATCCGTCAGCCAGCACGCTATGGGGTACTGTATCAAAGGCCTTCGAAATATCTATTAATGTTACTATGCCACCTCCTCCTTCTTTCATACTTTTAATAGCACTGTCCAAGATGGAGATGTTGTATTTACATCCATCTTCTCTTGTGAAACCCTTTTGGCGCGGGTGCTGCTTTATGCTGCCCCTAAGCCTCTTGTCTATCATTGCCGAATATAGTCTACCCAGGAGAGACCCGATGGTAATTGGTCTCCAGTTACTGACATCTTCCACGCTCTTCCCAGGTTTGGGTATCAGCGTGGTTCGATTCAGTTTCCACTGCGCTGGGTAGTGTCGGCTCAGCATTAAAAGGTTGCACAATTTCGCAAATACTGGCAGTGCCCCATCCTGCCTGAGGTGCATTTTTCGAATGCCATCGACACCGGCTGCTGTGTCGTTTTTGATTTTCTTAAATTTCTCTATGAGTTCCCCCAAAGCGACTGGCGTCCAGATTTCCTCCATTGCCAAATTTCTTTCTATTTCATTATTGTTTATTAGTTTTACTTGGGGCCCTGTCTTGCCCCATAATTCGCTGTACAGCGGACCGACTAAGTCTTTGCACGGAGGCTCCACCCCCTCCTTGTCATCGATGGACTTACCCATCAACGCCAGATCCAGGAGCTTTTTAGGGCACTTATTATACAGCTCCTGGTATCTGGCGTATATGTAACGCTTATACCTCGTCCCAGCATTACCATCTCGCGTACTATTGGTCTTTTTGCGCTTTTGCCTTTGTCTTTGGTTGCTGGGACCGCCCTCTACATCCTTGGTGAGTATCTCGCTAAATTTCAATGTTAACATATTTACTTCATCCTCACCAATTACGCTCCGGTTGGCTGCTTCTATTATCTCTCTTTCCATATTCCAGAATTTGCTTCTTTCATTAACGCAGCCAACTCTTATGGCCTCTCGGATGTTGTCCTTCCACTTAATTCTTTCCTCAACAATCCGGAGGTCCTCGCCTTCCTCGACGGCCGACTCGTAGTGTGAGCTAGATGAGGATTCGCTACTGGACGAATCCTCCGAGTCGGCCGCCACTTCCTCCCTCTCGACGGGCAAGAGCCTCCTTTTATCACTAATTTGCTTCAATGTTTTGCCAGGTAGGAACTCTCTAATAGCTACATTTGGCTGCTTAAGGTTTTTAAAACGTTCGTTTAATATTTTCAGGAGGTCTACTTCCTCCTTAGACCAGGCCGAGGCCCTATTGCCTGGTCGGTTCCTACTCTGGCTGCGGCCGGCCTTTGCTCTTTTCAAGTTTCTTATCTGCGGATGTTTAAATCTCTCGTGCATTGATAGGCCGGCTCGCGTTTGGAAGATCTTCCCGCAGGAGTCGCATTTGACCCCCGAGCTGCTCTGGTGGTCTGAGCTTCCTTTACATTTTGGGAGGTGACACCGACACCCATGAAGCCTTTCAAACTCCTTCAGGCATACGGCGCACCTCCACATGATATTTACTCGGGGGTGCTGTTCTTCTACGTGTTCTTTGAACTTCGACTCCTGCAGGAACCTCCGGTCTACTCCCCTTTTCTCGCACATTCCGCATTTGATTTGCCCGTCTAAAGGGAGGTCCACACATTGACCAAACTCGTTTGCCGGGTTCATGCCATAGTCGTCATCAATGGCCCTCCGATCCAAAGCGGACAAGTCCGCCACAGAGACCCCAGGGCCGGGGGTCTCTGCGTCCGAGGCTTCACATCTGCTGCTTGCCATTTCTGCAACATTAAATTCTCTATTCGTCAATCCCATCCAATCCAAGCCTTAGCCTAATAAAAGCCAGGTCGTCAACGTGCAACTACCTAGAGGAGTGATCAGCCCGCCGCCGACAGACAGCTCTCTCGCCCCTATTTCTCTGACATCGAGACTCGCGTGGCAAGGTGTTAAGTGCCAGAAGCGTGTTGGGAGCCTCGCATGGCAAGGTGATAGCGCCAGCAGCGTCAAGAGTATCGAAAATTTTCTGGGACTGGCTCCCAAAGATGCCTGCTCCTGAAGCCAGGTCATAAAAAAAGCCGCCAGCACCCAGGTTGCCCATAGGTGCCAGCGGCCTCCAGAAAAAAGGTCATAAAAAAAAAAAAAAAAAAAAAAAAAAAAAAAAAAAAAAAAAAAAAAAAGAGTCATAGTTACTCCCGCCGTTTACCCGCGCTTTTTTGAATTTCTTCACGTTGACATTCAGAGCACTGGGCAGAAATCACATTGCGTCAACACCCTTGGGGGCCATCGCAATGCTTTGTTTTAATTAGACAGTCGGATTCCCCTAGTCCGTGCCAGTTCTGAGCCGAGCGTTGAATGGCGGCCGAAGAGGACGACAAGATACGGCGAACCGCCTCTGAAGCCTCGCAGCAAGGAAGATCCGTGGGAGGCCAAGGCACGGGACCGAGCTCGGATTCCGGGTTACGCATGCACGAAGCAGCGGCCCGTTCAGCTCGCCCAGGCCCGGCACGTCAGCCAAACCCACTTCCCGACCAAGCCCGACACGCCCCGCTCCTCAGAGCCAATCCTTATTCCGAAGTTACGGATCCAATTTGCCGACTTCCCTTACCTACATTAATCTATCGACTAGAGGCTCTTCACCTTGGAGACCTGCTGCGGATATGGGTACGAACCGGCGCGACACCTCCACGTGGCCCTCTCCTGGATTTTCAAGGTCCGAGGGGAAGATGCGGACACCGCCGCAACTGCGGTGCTCTTCGCGTTCCAAACCCTATCTCCCTGCTAGAGGTTTCCAGGGAACTCGAACGCTTATACAGAAAAGAAAACTCTCCCCGCATCTCCCGACGGCGTCTCCAGGTCATTTTGGGTTACCCCGACGAACACTCTTATGAGGGCCCGGATTGGTATACGGTTCCGCTGCCGGGTTCCGGAATAGGAACCGGATTCCCTTTCGCCCAATGGGTGTGTGTCTTTCGCTCACTTTTTCAATTCAATTCAAATTCGATAGCATTTTTGTATATGCTTTTAGGACACCACATTTACGTAAGATTTCTCTTAGGGCTTAGGATCGACTGACTCGTGTGCAACGGCTGTTCACACGAAACCCTTCTCCACATCAGTCCTCCAGGTCCTCGCTGGAGTATTTGCTACTACCACCAAGATCTGCACCGACGGCGGCTCCAGGCAGGCTCACGCCCAGACCCTTCTGCGCACACCGCCGCGACCCTCCTACTCGTCAGGGCTTCATGAAGGACCGACACTCGCGTGCCTTCCCACTTGCCACTGACGGCGGAGTATAGGCGCGACGCTTCAGCGCCATCCATTTTCAGGGCTAGTTGCTTCGGCAGGTGAGTTGTTACACACTCCTTAGCGGATTCCAACTTCCATGGCCACCGTCCTGCTGTCTTAAGCAACCAACGCCTTTCATGGTATCCCATAAGCGTCGACTTAGGCGCCTTAACTCTGCGTTTGGTTCATCCCACAGCGCCAGTTCTGCTTACCAAAATTGGCCCACTTGGCACTCTGATCCGAGATCTCGTGGCTTCATAGTTCAAGCAAGCCAGAGATCTCACCCATTTAAAGTTTGAGAATAGGTTGAGGTCGTTTCGGCCCCAAGGCCTCTAATCATTCGCTTTACCAGATGAGACTCATCGCACATATGTTCAAGTATGTCTCTTTGAGTGCCAGCTATCCTGAGGGAAACTTCGGAGGGAACCAGCTACTAGATGGTTCGATTAGTCTTTCGCCCCTATACCCAGTTCCGACGATCGATTTGCACGTCAGAATCGCTACGGACCTCCATCAGGGTTTCCCCTGACTTCGTCCTGACCAGGCATAGTTCACCATCTTTCGGGTCCCAACGTGTACGCTCTAGGTGCGCCTCTTCTCGCAATGAGAGCGAGACGCCCCGGGAGTGCGGGGCCGCATGGGTACGCGGCCCATCCTCCCTTGGTCGACGCGAAGGCCGACTTTCACTTTCATTTCGCCTTTAGGTTTATGCATCCCAATGACTCGCGCACATGTTAGACTCCTTGGTCCGTGTTTCAAGACGGGTCCTGAGAGTACCCAAAGCAGTAGCGTCGCCGACCGGTAATTCGAAGCTTGGCCAGTCCGAGGACACCGCCTGCTAACAGCTGGCCAGGCCCGGCGCCGGCACATAGTCCGTACCACCGGGTAGTCTGACCGAGCTTGCGGCGGGCTAGACGCACATACATTCGAGAATGGATTGGTTGCGGCCCGATACCGTGCGAGTACCGTCGTGCAGCCGGCCGGGCGACCGAGGGTTTGTCGCGTGCGCAAGATTGCGACGCCACAGGCTTCCCACTCGGGCCGTAGACCGACGCGCAACGGGTCGCGACGTTCTACTAGGGGAGAAGTGCACGACTACATCACCGGAACGTTCGCCGATGGCGGTGTGCCCTCGCCGTGGAACCGCAAGGGTCCACCGGGGCATCGCGCACCATCGGGAGCCAGTCTCGTCGTCGATGAATCTCTCCATTCGATCTTTTGGGTTTCTCAGGTTTACCCCTGAACGGTTTCACGTACTCTTGAACTCTCTCTTCAAAGTTCTTTTCAACTTTCCCTCGCGGTACTTGTTCGCTATCGGTCTCGTGGTCGTATTTAGCCTTAGATGGAGTTTACCACCCACTTAGGGCTGCACTCTCAAGCAACCCGACTCTAAGGAGAGATCCTCCCGAGACGCGTTCCGGTCTCTACGGGCCTGGCACCCTCTGTGGGTAAATGGCCCCATTCAAGATGGACTTGGACGCGATTCGATGTCTCGGGATAAACGGATCCTCCCGAACACTACATTTCCCAGCGGCGGAACCGCGGGATTCAGTGCTGGGCTCATTCCTGTTCGCTCGCAGCTACTAAGGAAATCCTGGTTAGTTTCTTTTCCTCCGCTTAGTAATATGCTTAAATTCAGCGGGTAATCTCACCTAATCTGAGGTCGTCTCTACGTGAAACACGAAATTCGTTCGTGCCGTGAAGCCGCTTTTTTTTTTTGCACTGCGAGACACGTTAAGGAACCCGCGTCTATTTGGTCAGAGAGAAGGTATTATAAATCCCGTTTTCTTTCGGGAAAACGGGAAAAAAAAAAAAAAAAAAAAAAAAAAAAAAAATTCGACAACATACAAGAGAGATGATTACGGAGCTTCGACGCACGGGGACGGCAGACGACGAAAAGAACTTTCGTCGTCTCCGACGCAGCGATCCTTTCATTTACCGCTCGATTACCACAAAACTCCGCCGTTCTTCTCGGCGAAGCGTTTTGCGCACCGCGCCAATGTCATTCGTGTCGGTTCTCGGATTCGTAATGCATACGAGACCCTCGCTGGACAACCAAGTTGCCGGCGATTTTTAACATCCGTCCTCTCTTATCGTAGCTATGAACGATTATAAATAATTCCAGCGGTTCCACCTTCCGCGCGTAACACGCAGAGATCGAAACGGAGCGGCTCCTTTTCCCCGATTTATCACCCTGATCCGTCGGAACGACGGATAGGCCGAGTTGGAGCGCGCCCACGCGAATCTCTCTGCTGCGTGGAACGGGAAATAAAAAAAAAAAAAAAAAAAAAAAAAAAAAAAGGAACGCACGCGTGGAATTACATAACCAAGCTGCGCTTTCCGGGGACTGGATGACCGGCTTTTTGATCGCGCGGTCCCGTCTCGACAACGAAGACATGGGGTGACCAACAACTTGTGGCACCGAGCAGCACCTCGTCGAAGTATAACTTCGAGCCTCGCCAATGGGGTGGGCACAATCTCTTCCCGTATCTACTTCTCTAAACGACTCTCCTCGTTGCGCGTGGCGTTACCGATTCGAGTTCTGTGCTTCGGAATCTGCGGACGCGCGTCACAGGCCAGAAACGTTACAATCGACCATATATATATATATATACCAAATGTTCCGATCGACACCGGGCTGACAGACAGAGGCAGCACACCGAGGACGCACGGTAAATTCGAGTCTCGACGAACGTGGCTGGGGTCAGATTCGAACATCCCAAGATCATCAGCGTTCGAAGAGGAAATGCGTCCCCGTGCGCGCGTTTGTCTGTGGTCCCCGACAATCGACGGCATATGGAAATAAAATTCGAGATCGACTTCGGCAACGACGGCCTATATACATTGTATGTATTCGAGTGACGGTCCGCTCAATTTCTTCCTTACACAAAACATGGTATACGCGCACAACGCGCGGAGAGAGCAGAGAGAGAACGGGTTATTCTGATGATTGAACGCAACAACACCCTGGGGCTGTGCGAACTTCGAACGATCGGATGCGCATCATCGTCCCTCACGTTACGACGATGTCGCTCGCTCTCTCTTTCTTGTATATTCTCTTCTCTCTCTCGACCGAGTTCCCAACAATTCGATTCTCTCAGTCTTGCGGCAAAAGAAAAATTCATTTTAAACGACGTCGAGCGCGCGGCATATCAATCGTGCGTTAAAGAGACGCGCGAAGAGTGGTCATGGTGTGTGGCGGGTGTGCGAATTTGGAATACGGAACAAAATCGGCAGTCGAAACACGAAGCGGTTCCCCGTGGGCGGTCGTCCGGTTAAACGAACGACTCACGACGCCACGAAGAACTCGCGCGAGTCCGTGATCGACACCGTCGATTTCCGTGAACCCGTTTAACGCACGCCGCACGCGCGCACACGTTACACCAGTCGCATATAGTCTCGGGGCACGGCCACAGACGACTCGGACGAACGTCCAACGATCGCTCGTACGTCGCGTATCGCTCCTCTTTTTCCCTTTCGGTGCGCCCGAACTCAGAAACGTTCGTAAATGGAATTCGAATGAACGACGGCGGGCAGATTCGAGCACCGGAGAGAAAAGATTCGACGAAACGCAACGCAAGCAGTATTCTGGTTACGTGAACGACCCTCAGCTAGGCGTGGTCCAGGAATTGTATCCGTGGACCGCAATGTGCGTTCGAAATGTCGATGTTCATGTGTCCTGCAGTTCACACGTTGACGCGCAATTAGCTGCGTTCTTCATCGACCCACGAGCCAAGTGATCCACCGTTCAGGGTAATCGTATATGTATATTTTTTATTAATTGTTAAGTCTCTTCGTACTAAGTTTCGAACAAGTCGAGGAGACGCGGGCGTCGCCCGAATTCTCGGCGACACGATACCGTCCTACGGATGAAACGGACACGCCTGTTTCAGGGTGTTTAGGATACATCCTTTCGGATTCACGCCAGTGTGCCACGCGTCCAGGTAGATAAAATTTTTCGAAAATTCGTTAGGACTCTTCTTCGCGCGTATCGCGCAGACCCTCGAGGCGGTCCCCCCTTCCTCCCGACAACACGAAGCGAGCTTGTAAAATTCGATCTCGCAACGGCGGGTTTATTAAGGGACTCTCGACAACGAGGAAGAATACGCAAACGCGAATATATCGTCGTCCCCTCTGAACGAATGGCACGTGGAAGTGAATACAAAAAAAAAAAAAAAGAAAGATATCCAACACCCAGCGGCGTATTGCTTTCGAGAAGTTGACGACGTTCGTACAGGTAAGTCGTAAAATATCGATGGGACTCGCCGTGAAACCTCGAAGCGGTCTATAATTTTACCCACCCGACAACACGAAGCGAGCATAAAAAATTATTCGATCTCGCAACGGCGGGTGTGTTTCCAGACTCGCGACAACGAGGCTTCGCTCGGCGAAGCGGTCCCCTCTGAACGAACGACACGATCAAAACCCGAACACAGGTGCGTGGTACAAGTTCCTCAAATTCCACGATCCACTGCACGATCTGTGCTTCAGAGCTCAGGTGATAAAAAAAAAAAAAAAATTCGTTGGGACTCGGCCGCCAAAGCCTCGAGCGGTCTACCGTTTTTCCCCGGCAACACGAAGCGAGTATAAATTATTCGATCTCGCAACGGCCGGTTTCTCAGACTCGCGACAACGAGGCTATGGCAAAAAGCAAGTCCCCTCTGAGCTTGCAGCACAATTGTGAAACGGGAAAACGAACAAGTACCAGCGGCGTATTGCTTTCACGCAGAGACGCAAAATAATGGTACACACTCGACCTGTCGAATATGCAAAGTCGACGACATAACTTACCGTTCGGGTAAGAAAAATTCGTTAGGACTCGTCGGTTAACAACACCAACACCTCGAGCGCGGTCTGTATAATTTTATTTACCCGACAACACGAAGCGAGCATAATAAATGAGATTCGATCTCGCAACGGCGGGTTCATTATACAGACCCTAATCGCCAACGAGGCTTGGCCCGACGAATCGTCCCCTCCGAACGGAACGGTACGATCGACATTAACACAACCAGGGTACGCGGCGCGACACCACGCTCTTAACGAATTCGAAGTCGACGACGATCGTCGTTCGGGTAAAGATTCGTTGGGACTCGCCGTCGTACACAGCCTCGAGGCGGTCTGTTTCACCCGACAACGCGAAGCGAGCATAATATTGTTCGATCTCGCAACGGCACGGGTTTTCACAGACTCTCGACAACGAGGCTTGGCGGCGACGAATCGTCCCCTCCGAACGGAACGGTACGATCGACTAAAACAGGATACGCGCGACACACGCTCTTAAAGGAATTCGAAGTCGACGACGGCGCGTCCGTTCGGGTGAATGATTCGTTGGGACTCGCCGCACGCGCAGCCTCTGAGCGGTCCAATTTAACCTGCGACACGAAGCGAGCATAAAATTGTTCGATCTCGCAACGGCAACGGGTTTTCATAGACTCTATGAGAGCGAGGCTTGGCGGCGACGAATCGTCCCCTCCGAACGGAACGGTACGATCGACTAAAACAGGATACGCGCGACACACGCTCTTAAAGGAATTCGAAGTCGACGACGGCGCGTCCGTTCGGGTGAATGATTCGTTGGGACTCGCCGCACGCGCAGCCTCTGAGCGGTCCAATTTAACCTGCGACACGAAGCGAGCATAAAATTGTTCGATCTCGCAACGGCAACGGGTTTTCAGACACTCAACAACGAGGCTTGGCGGCGACGAATCGTCCCCTCCGAACGAAACGGTACGGTACGATCGACTGGTATAAAAGAGCGGGCGACACACGATCCTGCGAATTCGAGATCGACGACGGTACAACACGTTCATCGTTCGGGTGAAGATTCGTTGGGACTCGCCGCGCGCGCAGCCTCGAAGCGGTCCAATTTAACCTGCGACACGAAGCGAGCATAAAATTGTTCGATCTCGCAACGGCACGGGTTTTCACAGACTCTCGACAACGAGGCTTGGCGGCGACGAATCGTCCCCTCCGAACGAAACGGTACGGTACGATCGACTGGTATAAAAGAGCGGGCGACACACGATCCTGCGAATTCGAGGTCGACGACGGTACAACACGTTCATCGTTCGGGTGAAGATTCGTTGGGACTCGCCGCGCGCGCAGCCTCGAAGCGGTCCAATTTAACCTGCGACACGAAGCGAGCATAAAATTGTTCGATCTCGCAACGGCACGGGTTTTCACAGACTCTCGACAACGAGGCTTGGCGGCGACGAATCGTCCCCTCCGAACGAAACGGTACGGTACGATCGACTGGTATAAAAGAGCGGGCGACGCGATCCTACGAATTCGAGGTCGACGACGGTACACACGTTCGTCGTTCGGGTAAAGATTCGTTGGGACTCGCCGTCGTACACAGCCTCGAGGCGGTCCGTTTCACCCGACAACACGAAGCGAGCATAAAGTTGTTCGAGCTCGCAACGGCACGGGTTTTCACAGACTCTCGACAACGAGGCTTGGCGGCGACGAATCGTCCCCTCCGAACGAAACGG
>CAXAJV010001192.1:42500-45000 GCA_963969225.1 Xylocopa violacea
TTCTCGAGGAGCGGTGGACTGCTTCTCAACCGAAGTCATAGAATAGCCACGCGCCCGACGCTACTCCGCCCGGCCGGCTCGAACCGACCTGTCTCCTTATAGATACGGAACGGCCGGCCGGGCGGTCGGCGCCGGCCGGGCTAACGCACGGGCGCTTACGGTGGTAAACTCCAGCGGCGACCGACCGTCCGGAAAGGCTGCTGTAACTTAGTCGCGCGGAGGCGCAAGTATAAAGTGCTATTAACGTTGAACTTTTATGAACGGAAATTGTTTAAACATAATGAATATATACGGAAAAACATATTTCTAGAATATAACGAATTTTAATCGATTTTAACATTGAAAAAACGCAGTTATAAAATACGAAGTCAACGAAAAACACGAAAAATCGAAAATCTGACACGTACAAATGAATTCTACAATCAAATTAATCGATATTACGAAAAAAAAACCAAGCGTTTATATAAAAAAATTACCGATAAATTGACAAAAACCGCCAGTCGTGTCGGTTTCGGGAGACTAAAAATTATAAATTCGACTAAACAATGCGCTAATAAATTCAATCAATAGCTTTCAATAAGGTTTCTGCAAAAAAATTGTTAGGTCAACGGTTTAATTTACGAGAAAATAGCGAAAAACCGCCGATCGTGTCGCTTCCGACCTCTCGTTGCGAATATTTTCTAAGTTCCCCGTCGTGTCGCTTCCGACCGCTCGGCGCGAATATTTTCTAAGTTCCCCGTCGTGTCGCTTCCGACCGCTCGGCGCGAATATTTTCTAAGTTCCCCGCCGTGTCGCTTCCGACCGCTCGGCGCGAATATTTTCTAAGTTCCCGGTCATGTCGCTTCCGACCTCTCGGTGGGAATATTTTACAATTTCACGGTCATGTCGCTTCCGACCTCTCGGTGGGAATATTTTACAATTTCACGGTCATGTCGCTTCCGACCTCTCGGTAGGAATATTTTTCAAATCTCCGGACGCATCGCTTCCTACATTTCGGTGAGGATATTTTTTACGTTTCTGAACGTATCGGTCCCGACCTCTTGGTGCGAATATTATATATATATATATATATATATATATATATATATATATATATATATATATATATATATATACATATATATAACATAATATAACCTAACCTAATACAACCTGATCGCACGGTGCGAATATTTTCAAAGTTCCCCGCCGTGTCGCTTCCGACCTCTCGGCGCGAATATTTTCAAAGTCCCCGGTCGTGTCGGTCCCGACCGCTCGGCGCGAATATTTTCTAAGTTCCCCGCCGTGTCGCTTCCGACCGCTCGGCGCGAATATTTTCTAAGTTCCCCGCCGTGTCGCTTCCGACCGCTCGGCGCGAATATTTTCTAAGTTCCCGGTCATGTCGCTTCCGACCTCTCGGTGGGAATATTTTACAATTTCACGGTCATGTCGCTTCCGACCTCTCGGTGGGAATATTTTACAATTTCACGGTCATGTCGCTTCCGACCTCTCGGTAGGAATATTTTTCAAATCTCCGGACGCATCGCTTCCTACATTTCGGTGAGGATATTTTTTACGTTTCTGAACGTATCGGTCCCGACCTCTTGGTGCGAATATTATATATATATATATATATATATATATATATATATATATATATATATATATAACATAATATAACCTAACCTAATACAACCTGATCGCACGGTGCGAATATTTTCAAAGTTCCCCGCCGTGTCGCTTCCGACCTCTCGGTAGGAATATTTTTCAAATCTCCGGACGCATCGCTTCCTACATTTCGGTGAGGATATTTTTTACTTTTCTGAACGTATCGGTCCCGACCTCTTGGTGCGAATATTATATATATATATATATATATATATATATATATATATATATATATATATATATATATACATATATATAACATAATATAACCTAACCTAATACAACCTGATCGCACGGTGCGAATATTTTCAAAGTTCCCCGCCGTGTCGCTTCCGACCTCTCGGCGCGAATATTTTCAAAGTCCCCGGTCGTGTCGGTCCCGACCGCTCGGCGCGAATATTTTCTAAGTTCCCCGCCGTGTCGCTTCCGACCGCTCGGCGCGAATATTTTCTAAGTTCCCCGCCGTGTCGCTTCCGACCGCTCGGCGCGAATATTTTCTAAGTTCCCGGTCATGTCGCTTCCGACCTCTCGGTGGGAATATTTTACAATTTCACGGTCATGTCGCTTCCGACCTCTCGGTGGGAATATTTTACAATTTCACGGTCATGTCGCTTCCGACCTCTCGGTGGGAATATTTTACAATTTCACGGTCATGTCGCTTCCGACCTCTCGGTAGGAATATTTTTCAAATCTCCGGACGCATCGCTTCCTACATTTCGGTGAGGATATTTTTTACGTTTCTGAACGTATCGGTCCCGACCTCTTGGTGCGAATATTATATATATATATATATATATATATATATATATATATATATATATATATAACATAATATAACCTAACCTAATACAAC
>CAXAJV010001192.1:55000-57500 GCA_963969225.1 Xylocopa violacea
TTCGGCAACGACGGCCTATATACATTGTATGTATTCGAGTGACGGTCCGCTCAATTTCTTCCTTACACAAAACATGGTATACGCGCACAACGCGCGGAGAGAGCAGAGAGAGAACGGGTTATTCTGATGATTGAACGCAACAACACCCTGGGGCTGTGCGAACTTCGAACGATCGGATGCGCATCATCGTCCCTCACGTTACGACGATGTCGCTCGCTCTCTCTTTCTTGTATATTCTCTTCTCTCTCTCGACCGAGTTCCCAACAATTCGATTCTCTCAGTCTTGCGGCAAAAGAAAAATTCATTTTAAACGACGTCGAGCGCGCGGCATATCAATCGTGCGTTAAAGAGACGCGCGAAGAGTGGTCATGGTGTGTGGCGGGTGTGCGAATTTGGAATACGGAACAAAATCGGCAGTCGAAACACGAAGCGGTTCCCCGTGGGCGGTCGTCCGGTTAAACGAACGACTCACGACGCCACGAAGAACTCGCGCGAGTCCGTGATCGACACCGTCGATTTCCGTGAACCCGTTTAACGCACGCCGCACGCGCGCACACGTTACACCAGTCGCATATAGTCTCGGGGCACGGCCACAGACGACTCGGACGAACGTCCAACGATCGCTCGTACGTCGCGTATCGCTCCTCTTTTTCCCTTTCGGTGCGCCCGAACTCAGAAACGTTCGTAAATGGAATTCGAATGAACGACGGCGGGCAGATTCGAGCACCGGAGAGAAAAGATTCGACGAAACGCAACGCAAGCAGTATTCTGGTTACGTGAACGACCCTCAGCTAGGCGTGGTCCAGGAATTGTATCCGTGGACCGCAATGTGCGTTCGAAATGTCGATGTTCATGTGTCCTGCAGTTCACACGTTGACGCGCAATTAGCTGCGTTCTTCATCGACCCACGAGCCAAGTGATCCACCGTTCAGGGTAATCGTATATGTATATTTTTTATTAATTGTTAAGTCTCTTCGTACTAAGTTTCGAACAAGTCGAGACCCAAACGTCTCCGGCGAAGGAGACGCGGGCGTCGCCCGAATTCTCGGCGACACGATACCGTCCTACGGATGAAACGGACACGCCTGTTTCAGGGTGTTTAGGATACATCCTTTCGGATTCACGCCAGTGTGCCACGCGTCCAGGTAGATAAAATTTTTCGAAAATTCGTTAGGACTCTTCTTCGCGCGTATCGCGCAGACCCTCGAGGCGGTCCCCCCTTCCTCCCGACAACACGAAGCGAGCTTGTAAAATTCGATCTCGCAACGGCGGGTTTATTAAGGGACTCTCGACAACGAGGAAGAATACGCAAACGCGAATATATCGTCGTCCCCTCTGAACGAATGGCACGTGGAAGTGAATACAAAAAAAAAAAAAAAGAAAGATATCCAACACCCAGCGGCGTATTGCTTTCGAGAAGTTGACGACGTTCGTACAGGTAAGTCGTAAAATATCGATGGGACTCGCCGTGAAACCTCGAAGCGGTCTATAATTTTACCCACCCGACAACACGAAGCGAGCATAAAAAATTATTCGATCTCGCAACGGCGGGTGTGTTTCCAGACTCGCGACAACGAGGCTTCGCTCGGCGAAGCGGTCCCCTCTGAACGAACGACACGATCAAAACCCGAACACAGGTGCGTGGTACAAGTTCCTCAAATTCCACGATCCACTGCACGATCTGTGCTTCAGAGCTCAGGTGATAAAAAAAAAAAAAAAATTCGTTGGGACTCGGCCGCCAAAGCCTCGAGCGGTCTACCGTTTTTCCCCGGCAACACGAAGCGAGTATAAATTATTCGATCTCGCAACGGCCGGTTTCTCAGACTCGCGACAACGAGGCTATGGCAAAAAGCAAGTCCCCTCTGAGCTTGCAGCACAATTGTGAAACGGGAAAACGAACAAGTACCAGCGGCGTATTGCTTTCACGCAGAGACGCAAAATAATGGTACACACTCGACCTGTCGAATATGCAAAGTCGACGACATAACTTACCGTTCGGGTAAGAAAAATTCGTTAGGACTCGTCGGTTAACAACACCAACACCTCGAGCGCGGTCTGTATAATTTTATTTACCCGACAACACGAAGCGAGCATAATAAATGAGATTCGATCTCGCAACGGCGGGTTCATTATACAGACCCTAATCGCCAACGAGGCTTGGCCCGACGAATCGTCCCCTCCGAACGGAACGGTACGATCGACATTAACACAACCAGGGTACGCGGCGCGACACCACGCTCTTAACGAATTCGAAGTCGACGACGATCGTCGTTCGGGTAAAGATTCGTTGGGACTCGCCGTCGTACACAGCCTCGAGGCGGTCTGTTTCACCCGACAACGCGAAGCGAGCATAATATTGTTCGATCTCGCAACGGCACGGGTTTTCACAGACTCTCGACAACGAGGCTTGGCGGCGACGAATCGTCCCCTCCGAACGGAACGGTACGATCGACTAAAACAGGATACGCGCGACACACGCTCTTAAAGGAATTCGAAGTCG
>CAXAJV010001193.1:0-111000 GCA_963969225.1 Xylocopa violacea
ATATCCTAACCTAAGGGAACCTAACATCTCGGATGTAGTATTTCACAACATTCCTGGCGGGTCGGCGCCAATTCTCGGTGGGATCATTATATACGTCTATAACGTAATATAACCTAACGTAACACATCTAGCCCCTAGCTGGGAATGTTTTACAGAATCCCGTTCGTGTCGTCCCGTACGTCTCGGTGCGGACATTATATACGTCTATAACGTTATATATCCTAACCTAAGGCAACTTAACATCTCGGATGTAGAATTTTCCAACATTTCTGGCGGGTCGGCCCCTACTTCTCGGTGGTCACATTATATACGTCTATATCGTAATATAACCTAACCTAACCCATCTAGACCCTCGCTGGTAACGTTTTACAAAATCCCGGTCGTGTCGGCCCGTACATCTCGGTGAGGACATTATATACGTCTATAACGTTATATATCCTAACCTAAGGGAACCTAACATCTCGGATGTAGTATTTTCCAACATTCCTGGCGGGTCAGCCCCTACTTCTCGGTGGGCACATTATATACGTCTATATCGTAATATAACCTAACCTAACCCACCTAGACCCTCGCTGGTAATGTTTCACAGAATCCCGTTCATGTCTTCCCGTACGTCTCGGTGCGGACATTATATAAGTCTATAAATTTATATATCCTAACCTAAGGGAACCTAACATCTCGGATGTAGTATTTTCCAACATTCCTGGCGGGTCGACCCCTACTTCTCGGTGGGCACATTATATAGGTCTATATCGTAATATAACCTAACCTAACCCATCTAGACCCTCGCTGGTAATGTTTTACAAAATCGCGGTCGTGTCTGCCCGTACTTCTCGGTGGGGACACTATATATGTCTATAACGTTATATACCCTAACCTAAGAGAACATAACATCTCGGATGTAGTATTTTCCAACATTCCTGGCGGGTCGGCCCCTACTTCTAGGTGGGCACATTATATACGTCTATATCGTAATATAACCTAACCTAACCCATCTAGACCCTCGCTGATAATGTTTTACAAAATTCCGGTCGTGTCGGCCCGTACTTTTCCGTGAGGACCTCGTATACGTCTATAACTTTATATATCCTAACCTGAGGGAACCTAACATCTCGGATGTAGTATTTTCCAACATTCCTGGCGGCTCGGCCCCTACTTCTCGGTGGGCACATTATATACGTCTATATCGTAATATAACCTGACCTAACCCATCTAGACCCTCGCTGGTAATGTTTTACAAAATCCCGGTCGTGTCGGACCGTACATCTCGGTGAGGACATTATATACGTCTATAACGTTATATATCCTAACCTAAGTGAACCTAACATCTCGGATGTAGTATTTTCCAACATTCCTGGCGGGTCGGCCCCTACTTCTCGGTGGGGACATTATATACGTCTATATCGTAATATAACCTAACCTAACCCACCTAGACCCTCGCTGGTAATGTTTCACAAAATCCCGGTCGTGTCGGCCCGTACATCTCGGTGAGGACATTATATACGTCTATAACGTTATATATCCTAACCTAAGGGAACCTAACATCTCGGATGTAGTATTTTCCAACATTCCTGGCGGGTCAGCCCCTACTTCTCGGTGGGCACATTATATACGTCTATATCGTAATATAACCTAACCTAACCCACCTAGACCCTCGCTGGTAATGTTTCACAGAATCCCGTTCATGTCTTCCCGTACGTCTCGGTGCGGACATTATATAAGTCTATAAATTTATATATCCTAACCTAAGGGAACCTAACATCTCGGATGTAGTATTTTCCAACATTCCTGGCGGGTCGACCCCTACTTCTCGGTGGGCACATTATATAGGTCTATATCGTAATATAACCTAACCTAACCCATCTAGACCCTCGCTGGTAATGTTTTACAAAATCGCGGTCGCGTCTGCCCGTACTTCTCGGTGGGGACACTATATACGTCTATAACGTTATATACCCTAACCTAAGAGAACATAACATCTCGGATGTAGTATTTTCCAACATTCCTGGCGGGTCGGCCCCTACTTCTAGGTGGGCACATTATATACGTCTATATCGTAATATAACCTAACCTAACCCATCTAGACCCTCGCTGATAATGTTTTACAAAATTCCGGTCGTGTCGGCCCGTACTTTTCCGTGAGGACCTCGTATACGTCTATAACTTTATATATCCTAACCTGAGGGAACCTAACATCTCGGATGTAGTATTTTCCAACATTCCTGGCGGCTCGGCCCCTACTTCTCGGTGGGCACATTATATACGTCTATATCGTAATATAACCTGACCTAACCCATCTAGACCCTCGCTGGTAATGTTTTACAAAATCCCGGTCGTGTCGGACCGTACATCTCGGTGAGGACATTATATACGTCTATAACGTTATATATCCTAACCTAAGTGAACCTAACATCTCGGATGTAGTATTTTCCAACATTCCTGGCGGGTCGGCCCCTACTTCTCGGTGGGGACATTATACACGTCTATATCGTAATATAACCTAACCTAACCCACCTAGACCCTCGCTGGTAATGTTTCACAGAATCCCGTTCATGTCTTCCCGTACGTCTCGGTGCGGACATTATATACGTCTATAAATTTATATATCCTAACCTAAGGGAACCTAACATCTCGGATGTAGTATTTCACAACATTCCTGGCGGGTCGGCGCCAATTCTCGGTGGGATCATTATATAGGTCTATATCGTAATATAACCTAACCTAACCCATCTAGACCCTCGCTGGTAATGTTTTACAAAATCGCGGTCGTGTCTGCCCCTACTTCTCGGTGGGCTCATTATATACGTCTATATCGTAATATAACCTAACCTAACCCATCTAGACCCTCGCTGGTAATGTTTTACAAAATCCCGGTCGTGTCGGCCCGTACATCTCGGTGAGGACATTATATACGTCTATAACGTTATGTATCCTAACCTAAGGGAACCTAACATCTCGGATGTAGTATTTTCCAACATTCCTGGCGGGTCGGCCCCTACTTCTCGGTGGGCACATTATATACGTCTATATCGTAATATAACCTAACCTAACCCACCTAGACCCTCGCTGGTAATGTTTCACAGAATCCCGTTCATGTCTTCCCGTAAGTCTCGGTGCGGACATAATATACATCTATAAATTTATATATCCTAACCTAAGGGAACCTAACATCTCGGATGTAGTATTTCACCACATTCCTGGCGGGTCGGCGCCACTTCTCGGTGGGATCATTATATACGTCTATAACGTAATATAACCTAACGTAACACATCTAGCCCCTAGCTGGGAATGTTTTACAGAATCCCGTTCGTGTCGTCCCGTACGTCTCGGTGCGGACATTATATACGTCTATAACGTTATATATCCTAACCTAAGGCAACTTAACATCTCGGATGTAGAATTTTCCAACATTTCTGGCGGGTCGGACCCTACTTCTCGGTGGGAACATTACATACGTCTATAACGTAATATAACCTAACCTAACCCCCCTAGACCCTCGCTGGTAATACTTCACAGAATCCCGTTCATGTCTTCCCGTACGTCTCGGTGCGGACATTATATACGTCTATAAATTTATATATCCTAACCTAAGGGAACCTATCATCTCGGATGTAGTATTTTCCAACATTCCTGGCGGGTCGGCCCCTACTTCTCGGTGGGCACATTACATACGTCTATATCGTAAAATAACCTAACCGAATCCATCTAGACCCTCGCTGGCAATGTTTTACAAAATCCCGGGCGTGTCGGCCCGTACATCTCGGTGGGGACATTATATACGTCTATAACGTTATATACCCTAACCTAAGAGAACCTAACATTTCGGATGTAGTATTTTCCAACATTCCTGGCGGGTCGGCCCCTACTTCTCGGTGGGCACATTATATGCGTCTATATCGTAATATAACCTAACCTAACCCATCTAGACCCTCGCTGGTAATGTTTTACAAAATCCCGGTCGTGTCGGCCCGTACATCTCGGTGAGGACATTATATACGTCTATGACGTTATATATCCTAACCTAAGGGAACCTAACATCTCGGATGTAGTATTTTCCAACATTCCTGGCGGGTCGGCCCCTACTTCTCGGTGGGCACATTATATACGTCTATATCGTAATATAACCTAACCTAACCCACCTAGACCCTCGCTAGTAATGTCTCACAGAATCCCGTTCATGTCTTCCCGTACGTCTCGGTGCGGACATTATATACGTCTATAAATTTATATATCCTAACCTAAGGGAACCTAACATCTCGGATGTAGTATTTCACAACATTCCTGGCGGGTCGGCGCCAATTCTCGGTGGGATCATTATATACGTCTATAATGTAATATAACCTAACGTAACACATCTAGCCCCTAGCTGGGAATGTTTTACAGAATCCCTTTCGTGTCGTCCCGTACGTCTCGGTGCGGACATTATATACGTCTATAACGTTATATACCCTAACCTAAGAGAACCTAACATCTCGGATGTAGTATTTCACAACATTCCTGGCGGGTCGGCGCCACTTCTCGGTGGGCACATTATATACGTCTATATCGTAATATAACCTAACCTAACCCACCTAGACCCTCGCTGGTAATGTTTCACAGAATCCCGTTCATGTCTTCCCGTACGTCTCGGTGCGGACATTATATAAGTCTATAAATTTATATATCCTAACCTAAGGGAACCTAACATCTCGGATGTAGTATTTTCCAACATTCCTGGCGGGTCGGCCCCTACTTCTCGGTGGGCACATTATATAGGTCTATATCGTAATATAACCTAACCTAACCCATCTAGACCATCGCTGGTAATGTTTCACAGAATCCCGTTCATGTCTTCCCGTACGTCTCGGTGCGGACATTATATAAGTCTATAAATTTATATATCCTAACCTAAGGGAACCTAACATCTCGGATGTAGTATTTTCCAACATTCCTGGCGGTTCGGCCCCTACTTCTCGGTGGGCACATTATATACGTCTATATCGTAATATAACCTGACCTAACCCATCTAGATCCTCGCTGGTAATGTTTTACAAAATCCCGGTCGTGTCGGCCCGTACATCTCGATGAGGACATTATATACGTCTATAACGTTATATATCCTAACCTAAGGGAACCTAACATCTCGGATGTAGTATTTCACAACATTCCTTGCGGGTCGGCGCCACTTCTCGGTGGGATCATTATATACGTCTATAACGTAATATAACCTAACGTAACACATCTAGCCCCTAGCTGGGAATGTTTTACAGAATCCCGTTCGTGTCGTCCCGTACGTCTCGGTGCGGACATTATATACGTCTATAACGTTATATATCCTAACCTAAGGCAACTTAACATCTCGGATGTAGAATTTTCCAACATTTCTGGCGGGTCGGCCCCTACTTCTCGGTGGGAACATTATATACGTCTATAACGTAATATAACCTAACCTAACCCCCCTAGACCCTCGCTGGTAATACTTCACAGAATCCCGTTCATGTCTTCCCGTACGTCTCGGTGCGGACATTATATACGTCTATAAATTTATATATCCTAACCTAAGGGAACCTAACATCTCGGATGTAGTATTTTCCAACATTCCTGGCGGGTCGGCCCCTACTTCTCGGTGGGCACATTACATACGTCCATATCGTAAAATAACCTAACCGAATCCATCTAGACCCTCGCTGGTAATGTTTTACAAAATCCCGGTCGTGTCGGCCCGTACATCTCGGTGGGGACATTATATACGTCTATAACGTTATATACCCTAACCTAAGAGAACCTAACATCTCGGATGTAGTATTTTCCAACATTCCTGGCGGGTCGGCCCCTACTTCTCGGTGGGCACATTATATACGTCTATATCGTAATATAACCTAACCTAACCCATCTAGACCCTCGCTGGTAATGTTTTACAAAATCCCGGTCGTGTCGGCCCGTACATCTCGGTGAGGACATTATATACGTCTATAACGTTATATATCCTAACATAAGGGAACCTAACATCTCGGATGTAGTATTTTCCAACATTCCTGGCGGGTCGGCCCCTACTTCTCGGTTGGCACATTACATACGTCTATATCGTAAAATAACCTAACGTAACACATCTAGCCCCTAGCTGGAAATGTTTTACAGAATCCCGTTCGTGTCGTCCCGTACGTCTCGGTGCGGACATTATATACGTCTATAACGTTATATATCCTAACCTAAGGCAACTTAACATTTCGGATGTAGAATTTTCCAACATTTCTGGCGGGTCGGCCCCTACGATTCTCGGTGGGAACATTATATACGTCTATAACGTAATATAACCTAACCTAACCCCCCTAGACCCTCGCTGGTAATGCTTCACAGAATCCCGTTCATGTCTTCCCGTACGTCTCGGTGCGGACATTATATACGTCTATAAATTTATATATCCTAACCTAAGGGAACCTAACATCTCGGGTGTAGTATTTTCCAACATTCCTGGCGGCTCGGCCCCTACTTCTCGGTGGGCACATTATATACGTCTATATCGTAATATAACCTGACCTAACCCATCTAGATCCTCGCTGGTAATGTTTTACAAAATCCCGGTCGTGTCGGCCCGTACATCTCGGTGAGGACATTATATACGTCTATAACGTTATATATCCTAACCTAAGGGAACCTAACATCTCGGATGTAGTATTTCACAACATTCCTTGCGGGTCGGCGCCACTTCTCGGTGGGCACATTATATAGGTCTATATCGTAATATAACCTAACCTAACCCATCTAGACCCTCGCTGGTAATGTTTTACAAAATCGCGGTCGTGTCTGCCCGTACTTCTCGGTGGGGACACTATATACGTCTATAACGTTATATACCCTAACCTAAGAGAACCTAACATCTCGGATGTAGTATTTTCCAACATTCCTGGCGGGTCGGCCCCTACTTCTAGGTGGGCACATTATATACGTCTATATCGTAATATAACCTAACCTAACCCATCTAGACCCTCGCTGGTAATGTTTTACAAAATCCCGGTCGTGTCGGCCCGTACATCTCGGTGAGGACATTATATACGTCTATAACGTTATATATCCTAACCTAAGGGAACCTAACATCTCGGATGTAGTATTTTCCAACATTCCTGGCGGGTCGGCCCCTACTTCTCGGTGGGCACATTATATACGTCTATATCGTAATATAACCTAAGCTAACCCACCTAGACCCTCGCTAGTAATGTTTCACAGAATCCCGTTCATGTCTTCCCGTACGTCTCGGTGCGGACATTATATACGTCTATAAATTTATATATCCTAACCTAAGGGAACCTAACATCTCGGATGTAGTATTTCACAACATTCCTGGCGGGTCGGCGCCAATTCTCGGTGGGATCATTATATAGGTCTATATCGTAATATAACCTAACCTAACCCATCTAGACCCTCGCTGGTAATGTTTTACAAAATCGCGGTCGTGTCTGCCCCTACTTCTCGGTGGGCTCATTATATACGTCTATATCGTAATATAACCTAACCTAACCCATCTAGAACCTCGCTGGTAATGTTTTACAAAATCCCGGTCGTGTCGGCCCGTACATCTCGGTGAGGATATTATATACGTCTATAACGTTATGTATCCTAACCTAAGGGAACCTAACATCTCGGATGTAGTATTTTCCAACATTCCTGGCGGGTCGGCTCCTACTTCTCGGTGGGCACATTATATACGTCTATATCGTAATATAACCTAACCTAACCCACCTAGACCCTCGCTGGTAATGTTTCACAGAATCCCGTTCATGTCTTCCCGTACGTCTCGGTGCGGACATTATATACGTCTATAACGTTATATATCCTAACCTAAGGCAACTTAACATCTCGGATGTAGAATTTTCCAACATTTCTGGCGGGTCGGCCCCTACTTCTCGGTGGGAACATTATATACGTCTATAACGTAATATAACCTAACCTAACCCCCCTAGACCCTCGCTGGTAATGCTTCACAGAATCCCGTTCATGTCTTCCCGTACGTCTCGGTGCGGACATTATATACGTCTATAAATTTATATATCCTAACCTAAGGGAACCTAACATCTCGGATGTAGTATTTTCCAACATTCCTGGCGGGTCGGCCCCTACTTCTCGGTTGGCACATTACATACGTCTATATCGTAAAATAACCTAACCTAACCCCCCTAGACCCTCGCTGGTAATGCTTCACAGAATCCCTTTCATGTCTTCCCATACGTCTCGGTGCGGACATTATATACGTCTATAAATTTATATATCCTAACCTAAGGAAACCTAACATCTCGGATGTAGTATTTTCCAACATTCCTGGCGGGTCGGCCCCTACTTCTCGGTGGGCACATTATATACGTCTATATCGTAATATAACCTAACCTAACCCACCTAGACCCTCGCTGGTAATGTTTCACAGAATCCCGTTCATGTCTTCCCGTACGTCTCGGTGCGGACATTATATACGTCTATAACGTTATATATCCTAACCTAAGGCAACTTAACATCTCGGATGTAGAATTTTCCAACATTTCTGGCGGGTCGGCCCCTACGATTCTCGGTGGGAACATTATATACGTCTATAACGTAATATAACCTAACCTAACCCCCCTAGACCCTCGCTGGTAATGCTTCACAGAATCCCGTTCATGTCTTCCCGTACGTCTCGGTGCGGACATTATATACGTCTATAAATTTATATATCCTAACCTAAGGGAACCTAACATCTCGGGTGTAGTATTTTCCAACATTCCTGGCGGGTCGGCCCCTACTTCTCGGTGGGCACATTACATACGTCTATATCGTAAAATAACCTAACCGAATCCATCTAGACCCTCGCTGGTAATGTTTCACAGAATCCCGTTCATGTCTTCCCGTACGTCTCGGTGCGGACATTATATACGTCTATAACGTTATATATCCTAACCTAAGGCAACTTAACATCTCGGATGTAGAATTTTCCAACATTTCTGGCGGGTCGGCCCCTACTTCTCGGTGGGAACATTATATACGTCTATAACGTAATATAACCTAACCTAACCCCCCTAGACCCTCGCTGGTAATGCTTCACAGAATCCCGTTCATGTCTTCCCGTACGTCTCGGTGCGGACATTATATACGTCTATAAATTTATATATCCTAACCTAAGGGAACCTAAAATCTCGGATGTAGTATTTTCCAACATTCCTGGCGGGTCGGCCCCTACTTCTCGGTTGGCACATTACATACGTCTATATCGTAAAATAACCTAACCTAACCCCCCTAGACCCTCGCTGGTAATGCTTCACAGAATCCCGTTCATGTCTTCCCATACGTCTCGGTGCGGACATTATATACGTCTATAAATTTATATATCCTAACCTAAGGGAACCTAACATCTCGGATGTAGTATTTTCCAACATTCCTGGCGGGTCGGCCCCTACTTCTCGGTGGGCACATTATATACGTCTATATCGTAATATAACCTAACCTAACCCACCTAGACCCTCGCTGGTAATGTTTCACAGAATCCCGTTCATGTCTTCCCGTACGTCTCGGTGCGGACATTATATAAGTCTATAAATTTATATATCCTAACCTAAGGGAACCTAACATCTCGGATGTAGTATTTTCCAACATTCCTGGCGGGTCGGCGCCACTTCTCGGTGGGATCATTATATACGTCTATAACGTAATATAACCTAACGTAACACATCTAGCCCCTAGCTGGAAATGTTTTACAGAATCCCGTTCGTGTCGTCCCGTACGTCTCGGTGCGGACATTATATACGTCTATAACGTTATATATCCTAACCTAAGGCAACTTAACATCTCGGATGTAGAATTTTCCAACATTTCTGGCGGGTCGGCCCCTACGATTCTCGGTGGGAACATTATATACGTCTATAACGTAATATAACCTAACCTAAGCCCCCTAGACCCTCGCTGGTAATGCTTCACAGAATCCCGTTCATGTCTTCCCGTACGTCTCGGTGCGGACATTATATACGTCTATAAATTTATATATCCTAACCTAAGGGAACCTAACATCTCGGGTGTAGTATTTTCCAACATTCCTGGCGGGTCGGCCCCTACTTCTCGGTGGGCACATTATATACGTCTATATCGTAATATAACCTAACCTAACACACCTAGACCCTCGCTAGTAATGTTTCACAGAATCCCGTTCATGTCTTCCCGTACGTCTCGGTGCGGACATTATATACGTCTATAAATTTATATATCCTAACCTAAGGGAACCTAACATCTCGGATGTAGTATTTCACAACATTCCTGGCGGGTCGGCGCCAATTCTCGGTGGGATCATTATATACGTCTATAATGTAATATAACCTAACGTAACACATCTAGCCCCTAGCTGGGAATGTTTTACAGAATCCCGTTCGTGGCGTCCCGTACGTCTCGGTGCGGATATTATATACGTCTAAAACGTTATATATCCTAACCTAAGGGAACCGAACATCTCGGATGTAGTATTTCACAACATTCCTGGCGGGTCGGCGCCACTTCTCGGTGGGCACATTATATACGTCTATATCGTAATATAACCTAACCTAACCCACCTAGACCCTCGCTGGTAATGTTTCACAGAATCCCGTTCATGTCTTCCCGTACGTCTCGGTGCGGACATTATATAAGTCTATAAATTTATATATCTTAACCTAAGGGAACCTAACATCTCGGATGTAGTATTTTCCAACATTCCTGGCGGGTCGGCCCCTACTTCTCGGTGGGCACATTATATAGGTCTATATCGTAATATAACCTAACCTAACCCATCTAGACCCTCGCTGGTAATGTTTCACAGAATCCCGTTCATGTCTTCCCGTACGTCTCGGTGCGGACATTATATAAGTCTATAAATTTATATATCCTAACCTAAGGGAACCTAACATCTCGGATGTAGTATTTTCCAACATTCCTGGCGGGTCGGCCCCTACTTCTCGGTGGGCACATTATATACGTCTATATCGTAATATAACCTAACCTAACCCACCTAGACCCTCGCTGGTAATGTTTCACAGAATCCCGTTCATGTCTTCCCGTACGTCTCGGTGCGGACATTATATACGTCTATAACGTTATATATCCTAACCTAAGGCAACTTAACATCTCGGATGTAGAATTTTCCAACATTTCTGGCGGGTCGGCCCCTACGATTCTCGGTGGGAACATTATATACGTCTATAACGTAATATAACCTAACCTAAGCCCCCTAGACCCTCGCTGGTAATGCTTCACAGAATCCCGTTCATGTCTTCCCGTACGTCTCGGTGCGGACATTATATACGTCTATAAATTTATATATCCTAACCTAAGGGAACCTAACATCTCGGATGTAGTATTTTCCAACATTCCTGGCGGGTCGGCCCCTACTTCTCGGTGGGCACATTACATACGTCTATATCGTAAAATAACCTAACCGAATCCATCTAGACCCTCGCTGGTAATGTTTTACAAAATCCCGGTCGTGTCGGCCCGTACATCTCGGTGGGGACATTATATACGTCTATAACGTTATATACCCTAACCTAAGAGAACCTAACATCTCGGATGTAGTATTTTCCAACATTCCTGGCGGGTCGGCCCCTACTTCTCGGTGGGCACATTATATACGTCTATATCGTAATATAACCTAACCTAACCCATCTAGACCCTCGCTGGTAATGTTTTACAAAATCCCGGTCGTGTCGGCCCGTACATCTCGGTGAGGACATTATATACGTCTATAACGTTATATATCCTAACCTAAGGGAACCTAACATCTCGGATGTAGTATTTTCCAACATTCCTGGCGCGTCGGCCCCTACTTCTCGGTGGGCACATTATATACGTCTATATCGTAATATAACCTAACCTAACCCACCTAGACCCTCGCTGGTAATGTTTCACAGAATCCCGTTCATGTCTTCCCGTACGTCTCGGTGCGGACATTATATACGTCTATAAATTTATATATCCTAACCTGAGGGAACCTAACATCTCGGATGTAGTATTTTCCAACATTCCTGGCGGCTCGGCCCCTACTTCTCGGTGGGCACATTATATACGTCTATATCGTAATATAACCTGACCTAACCCATCTAGACCCTCGCTGGTAATGTTTTACAAAATCCCGGTCGTGTCGGACCGTACATCTCGGTGAGGACATTATATACGTCTATAACGTTATATATCCTAACCTAAGTGAACCTAACATCTCGGATGTAGTATTTTCCAACATTCCTGGCGGGTCGGCCCCTACTTCTCGGTGGGGACATTATATACGTCTATATCGTAATATAACCTAACCTAACCCACCTAGACCCTCGCTGGTAATGTTTCACAAAATCCCGGTCGTGTCGGCCCGTACATCTCGGTGAGGACATTATATACGTCTATAACGTTATATATCCTAACCTAAGGGAACCTAACATCTCGGATGTAGTATTTTCCAACATTCCTGGCGGGTCAGCCCCTACTTCTCGGTGGGCACATTATATACGTCTATATCGTAATATAACCTAACCTAACCCACCTAGACCCTCGCTGGTAATGTTTCACAGAATCCCGTTCATGTCTTCCCGTACGTCTCGGTGCGGACATTATATAAGTCTATAAATTTATATATCCTAACCTAAGGGAACCTAACATCTCGGATGTAGTATTTTCCAACATTCCTGGCGGGTCGACCCCTACTTCTCGGTGGGCACATTATATAGGTCTATATCGTAATATAACCTAACCTAACCCATCTAGACCCTCGCTGGTAATGTTTTACAAAATCGCGGTCGCGTCTGCCCGTACTTCTCGGTGGGGACACTATATACGTCTATAACGTTATATACCCTAACCTAAGAGAACATAACATCTCGGATGTAGTATTTTCCAACATTCCTGGCGGGTCGGCCCCTACTTCTCGGTGGGGACATTATACACGTCTATATCGTAATATAACCTAACCTAACCCACCTAGACCCTCGCTGGTAATGTTTCACAGAATCCCGTTCATGTCTTCCCGTACGTCTCGGTGCGGACATTATATACGTCTATAAATTTATATATCCTAACCTAAGGGAACCTAACATCTCGGATGTAGTATTTCACAACATTCCTGGCGGGTCGGCGCCAATTCTCGGTGGGATCATTATATAGGTCTATATCGTAATATAACCTAACCTAACCCATCTAGACCCTCGCTGGTAATGTTTTACAAAATCGCGGTCGTGTCTGCCCCTACTTCTCGGTGGGCTCATTATATACGTCTATATCGTAATATAACCTAACCTAACCCATCTAGACCCTCGCTGGTAATGTTTTACAAAATCCCGGTCGTGTCGGCCCGTACATCTCGGTGAGGACATTATATACGTCTATAACGTTATGTATCCTAACCTAAGGGAACCTAACATCTCGGATGTAGTATTTTCCAACATTCCTGGCGGGTCGGCCCCTACTTCTCGGTGGGCACATTATATACGTCTATATCGTAATATAACCTAACCTAACCCACCTAGACCCTCGCTGGTAATGTTTCACAGAATCCCGTTCATGTCTTCCCGTAAGTCTCGGTGCGGACATAATATACATCTATAAATTTATATATCCTAACCTAAGGGAACCTAACATCTCGGATGTAGTATTTCACCACATTCCTGGCGGGTCGGCGCCACTTCTCGGTGGGATCATTATATACGTCTATAACGTAATATAACCTAACGTAACACATCTAGCCCCTAGCTGGGAATGTTTTACAGAATCCCGTTCGTGTCGTCCCGTACGTCTCGGTGCGGACATTATATACGTCTATAACGTTATATATCCTAACCTAAGGCAACTTAACATCTCGGATGTAGAATTTTCCAACATTTCTGGCGGGTCGGACCCTACTTCTCGGTGGGAACATTATATACGTCTATAACGTAATATAACCTAACCTAACCCCCCTAGACCCTCGCTGGTAATACTTCACAGAATCCCGTTCATGTCTTCCCGTACGTCTCGGTGCGGACATTATATACGTCTATAAATTTATATATCCTAACCTAAGGGAACCTATCATCTCGGATGTAGTATTTTCCAACATTCCTGGCGGGTCGGCCCCTACTTCTCGGTGGGCACATTACATACGTCTATATCGTAAAATAACCTAACCGAATCCATCTAGACGCTCGCTGGCAATGTTTTACAAAATCCCGGGCGTGTCGGCCCGTACATCTCGGTGGGGACATTATATACGTCTATAACGTTATATACCCTAACCTAAGAGAACCTAACATTTCGGATGTAGTATTTTCCAACATTCCTGGCGGGTCGGCCCCTACTTCTCGGTGGGCACATTATATACGTCTATATCGTAATATAACCTAACCTAACCCATCTAGACCCTCGCTGGTAATGTTTTACAAAATCCCGGTCGTGTCGGCCCGTACATCTCGGTGAGGACATTATATACGTCTATAACGTTATATATCCTAACCTAAGGGAACCTAACATCTCGGATGTAGTATTTTCCAACATTCCTGGCGGGTCGGCCCCTACTTCTCGGTGGGCACATTATATACGTCTATATCGTAATATAACCTAACCTAACCCACCTAGACCCTCGCTAGTAATGTCTCACAGAATCCCGTTCATGTCTTCCCGTACGTCTCGGTGCGGACATTATATACGTCTATAAATTTATATATCCTAACCTAAGGGAACCTAACATCTCGGATGTAGTATTTCACAACATTCCTGGCGGGTCGGCGCCAATTCTCGGTGGGATCATTATATACGTCTATAATGTAATATAACCTAACGTAACACATCTAGCCCCTAGCTGGGAATGTTTTACAGAATCCCTTTCGTGTCGTCCCGTACGTCTCGGTGCGGACATTATATACGTCTATAACGTTATATACCCTAACCTAAGAGAACCTAACATCTCGGATGTAGTATTTCACAACATTCCTGGCGGGTCGGCGCCACTTCTCGGTGGGCACATTATATACGTCTATATCGTAATATAACCTAACCTAACCCACCTAGACCCTCGCTGGTAATGTTTCACAGAATCCCGTTCATGTCTTCCCGTACGTCTCGGTGCGGACATTATATAAGTCTATAAATTTATATATCCTAACCTAAGGGAACCTAACATCTCGGATGTAGTATTTTCCAACATTCCTGGCGGGTCGGCCCCTACTTCTCGGTGGGCACATTATATAGGTCTATATCGTAATATAACCTAACCTAACCCATCTAGACCATCGCTGGTAATGTTTCACAGAATCCCGTTCATGTCTTCCCGTACGTCTCGGTGCGGACATTATATAAGTCTATAAATTTATATATCCTAACCTAAGGGAACCTAACATCTCGGATGTAGTATTTTCCAACATTCCTGGCGGTTCGGCCCCTACTTCTCGGTGGGCACATTATATACGTCTATATCGTAATATAACCTGACCTAACCCATCTAGATCCTCGCTGGTAATGTTTTACAAAATCCCGGTCGTGTCGGCCCGTACATCTCGATGAGGACATTATATACGTCTATAACGTTATATATCCTAACCTAAGGGAACCTAACATCTCGGATGTAGTATTTCACAACATTCCTTGCGGGTCGGCGCCACTTCTCGGTGGGATCATTATATACGTCTATAACGTAATATAACCTAACGTAACACATCTAGCCCCTAGCTGGGAATGTTTTACAGAATCCCGTTCGTGTCGTCCCGTACGTCTCGGTGCGGACATTATATACGTCTATAACGTTATATATCCTAACCTAAGGCAACTTAACATCTCGGATGTAGAATTTTCCAACATTTCTGGCGGGTCGGACCCTACTTCTCGGTGGGAACATTATATACGTCTATAACGTAATATAACCTAACCTAACCCCCCTAGACCCTCGCTGGTAATACTTCACAGAATCCCGTTCATGTCTTCCCGTACGTCTCGGTGCGGACATTATATACGTCTATAAATTTATATATCCTAACCTAAGGGAACCTATCATCTCGGATGTAGTATTTTCCAACATTCCTGGCGGGTCGGCCCCTACTTCTCGGTGGGCACATTACATACGTCTATATCGTAAAATAACCTAACCGAATCCATCTAAACCCTCGCTGGCAATGTTTTACAAAATCCCGGGCGTGTCGGCCCGTACATCTCGGTGGGGACATTATATACGTCTATAACGTTATATACCCTAACCTAAGAGAACCTAACATTTCGGATGTAGTATTTTCCAACATTCCTGGCGGGTCGGCCCCTACTTCTCGGTGGGCACATTATATACGTCTATATCGTAATATAACCTAACCTAACCCATCTAGACCCTCGCTGGTAATGTTTTACAAAATCCCGGTCGTGTCGGCCCGTACATCTCGGTGAGGACATTATATACGTCTATAACGTTATATATCCTAACCTAAGGGAACCTAACATCTCGGATGTAGTATTTTCCAACATTCCTGGCGGGTCGGCCCCTACTTCTCGGTGGGCACATTATATACGTCTATATCGTAATATAACCTAACCTAACCCACCTAGACCCTCGCTAGTAATGTCTCACAGAATCCCGTTCATGTCTTCCCGTACGTCTCGGTGCGGACATTATATACGTCTATAAATTTATATATCCTAACATAAGGGAACCTAACATCTCGGATGTAGTATTTCACAACATTCCTGGCGGGTCGGCGCCAATTCTCGGTGGGATCATTATATACGTCTATAATGTAATATAACCTAACGTAACACATCTAGCCCCTAGCTGGGAATGTTTTACAGAATCCCTTTCGTGTCGTCCCGTACGTCTCGGTGCGGACATTATATACGTCTATAACGTTATATACCCTAACCTAAGAGAACCTAACATCTCGGATGTAGTATTTCACAACATTCCTGGCGGGTCGGCGCCACTTCTCGGTGGGCACATTATATACGTCTATATCGTAATATAACCTAACCTAACCCACCTAGACCCTCGCTGGTAATGTTTCACAGAATCCCGTTCATGTCTTCCCGTACGTCTCGGTGCGGACATTATATAAGTCTATAAATTTATATATCCTAACCTAAGGGAACCTAACATCTCGGATGTAGTATTTTCCAACATTCCTGGCGGGTCGGCCCCTACTTCTCGGTGGGCACATTATATAGGTCTATATCGTAATATAACCTAACCTAACCCATCTAGACCATCGCTGGTAATGTTTCACAGAATCCCGTTCATGTCTTCCCGTACGTCTCGGTGCGGACATTATATAAGTCTATAAATTTATATATCCTAACCTAAGGGAACCTAACATCTCGGATGTAGTATTTTCCAACATTCCTGGCGGTTCGGCCCCTACTTCTCGGTGGGCACATTATATACGTCTATATCGTAATATAACCTGACCTAACCCATCTAGATCCTCGCTGGTAATGTTTTACAAAATCCCGGTCGTGTCGGCCCGTACATCTCGATGAGGACATTATATACGTCTATAACGTTATATATCCTAACCTAAGGGAACCTAACATCTCGGATGTAGTATTTCACAACATTCCTTGCGGGTCGGCGCCACTTCTCGGTGGGATCATTATATACGTCTATAACGTAATATAACCTAACGTAACACATCTAGCCCCTAGCTGGGAATGTTTTACAGAATCCCGTTCGTGTCGTCCCGTACGTCTCGGTGCGGACATTATATACGTCTATAACGTTATATATCCTAACCTAAGGCAACTTAACATCTCGGATGTAGAATTTTCCAACATTTCTGGCGGGTCGGCCCCTACTTCTCGGTGGGAACATTATATACGTCTATAACGTAATATAACCTAACCTAACCCCCCTAGACCCTCGCTGGTAATACTTCACAGAATCCCGTTCATGTCTTCCCGTACGTCTCGGTGCGGACATTATATACGTCTATAAATTTATATATCCTAACCTAAGGGAACCTAACATCTCGGATGTAGTATTTTCCAACATTCCTGGCGGGTCGGCCCCTACTTCTCGGTGGGCACATTACATACGTCCATATCGTAAAATAACCTAACCGAATCCATCTAGACCCTCGCTGGTAATGTTTTACAAAATCCCGGTCGTGTCGGCCCGTACATCTCGGTGAGGACATTATATACGTCTATAACGTTATGTATCCTAACCTAAGGGAACCTAACATCTCGGATGTAGTATTTTCCAACATTCCTGGCGGGTCGGCCCCTACTTCTCGGTGGGCACATTATATACGTCTATATCGTAATATAACCTAACCTAACCCACCTAGACCCTCGCTGGTAATGTTTCACAGAATCCCGTTCATGTCTTCCCGTAAGTCTCGGTGCGGACATAATATACATCTATAAATTTATATATCCTAACCTAAGGGAACCTAACATCTCGGATGTAGTATTTCACCACATTCCTGGCGGGTCGGCGCCACTTCTCGGTGGGATCATTATATACGTCTATAACGTAATATAACCTAACGTAACACATCTAGCCCCTAGCTGGGAATGTTTTACAGAATCCCGTTCGTGTCGTCCCGTACGTCTCGGTGCGGACATTATATACGTCTATAACGTTATATATCCTAACCTAAGGCAACTTAACATCTCGGATGTAGAATTTTCCAACATTTCTGGCGGGTCGGACCCTACTTCTCGGTGGGAACATTATATACGTCTATAACGTAATATAACCTAACCTAACCCCCCTAGACCCTCGCTGGTAATACTTCACAGAATCCCGTTCATGTCTTCCCGTACGTCTCGGTGCGGACATTATATACGTCTATAAATTTATATATCCTAACCTAAGGGAACCTATCATCTCGGATGTAGCATTTTCCAACATTCCTGGCGGGTCGGCCCCTACTTCTCGGTGGGCACATTACATACGTCTATATCGTAAAATAACCTAACCGAATCCATCTAGACCCTCGCTGGCAATGTTTTACAAAATCCCGGGCGTGTCGGCCCGTACATCTCGGTGGGGACATTATATACGTCTATAACGTTATATACCCTAACCTAAGAGAACCTAACATTTCGGATGTAGTATTTTCCAACATTCCTGGCGGGTCGGCCCCTACTTCTCGGTGGGCACATTATATACGTCTATATCGTAATATAACCTAACCTAACCCATCTAGACCCTCGCTGGTAATGTTTTACAAAATCCCGGTCGTGTCGGCCCGTACATCTCGGTGAGGACATTATATACGTCTATAACGTTATATATCCTAACCTAAGGGAACCTAACATCTCGGATGTAGTATTTTCCAACATTCCTGGCCGGTCGGCCCCTACTTCTCGGTGGGCACATTATATACGTCTATATCGTAATATAACCTAACCTAACCCACCTAGACCCTCGCTAGTAATGTCTCACAGAATCCCGTTCATGTCTTCCCGTACGTCTCGGTGCGGACATTATATACGTCTATAAATTTATATATCCTAACCTAAGGGAACCTAACATCTCGGATGTAGTATTTCACAACATTCCTGGCGGGTCGGCGCCAATTCTCGGTGGGATCATTATATACGTCTATAATGTAATATAACCTAACGTAACACATCTAGCCCCTAGCTGGGAATGTTTTACAGAATCCCTTTCGTGTCGTCCCGTACGTCTCGGTGCGGACATTATATACGTCTATAACGTTATATACCCTAACCTAAGAGAACCTAACATCTCGGATGTAGTATTTCACAACATTCCTGGCGGGTCGGCGCCACTTCTCGGTGGGCACATTATATACGTCTATATCGTAATATAACCTAACCTAACCCACCTAGACCCTCGCTGGTAATGTTTCACAGAATCCCGTTCATGTCTTCCCGTACGTCTCGGTGCGGACATTATATAAGTCTATAAATTTATATATCCTAACCTAAGGGAACCTAACATCTCGGATGTAGTATTTTCCAACATTCCTGGCGGGTCGGCCCCTACTTCTCGGTGGGCACATTATATAGGTCTATATCGTAATATAACCTAACCTAACCCATCTAGACCATCGCTGGTAATGTTTCACAGAATCCCGTTCATGTCTTCCCGTACGTCTCGGTGCGGACATTATATAAGTCTATAAATTTATATATCCTAACCTAAGGGAACCTAACATCTCGGATGTAGTATTTTCCAACATTCCTGGCGGTTCGGCCCCTACTTCTCGGTGGGCACATTATATACGTCTATATCGTAATATAACCTGACCTAACCCATCTAGATCCTCGCTGGTAATGTTTTACAAAATCCCGGTCGTGTCGGCCCGTACATCTCGATGAGGACATTATATACGTCTATAACGTTATATATCCTAACCTAAGGGAACCTAACATCTCGGATGTAGTATTTCACAACATTCCTTGCGGGTCGGCGCCACTTCTCGGTGGGATCATTATATACGTCTATAACGTAATATAACCTAACGTAACACATCTAGCCCCTAGCTGGGAATGTTTTACAGAATCCCGTTCGTGTCGTCCCGTACGTCTCGGTGCGGACATTATATACGTCTATAACGTTATATATCCTAACCTAAGGCAACTTAACATCTCGGATGTAGAATTTTCCAACATTTCTGGCGGGTCGGCCCCTACTTCTCGGTGGGAACATTATATACGTCTATAACGTAATATAACCTAACCTAACCCCCCTAGACCCTCGCTGGTAATACTTCACAGAATCCCGTTCATGTCTTCCCGTACGTCTCGGTGCGGACATTATATACGTCTATAAATTTATATATCCTAACCTAAGGGAACCTAACATCTCGGATGTAGTATTTTCCAACATTCCTGGCGGGTCGGCCCCTACTTCTCGGTGGGCACATTACATACGTCCATATCGTAAAATAACCTAACCGAATCCATCTAGACCCTCGCTGGTAATGTTTTACAAAATCCCGGTCGTGTCGGCCCGTACATCTCGGTGGGGACATTATATACGTCTATAACGTTATATACCCTAACCTAAGAGAACCTAACATCTCGGATGTAGTATTTTCCAACATTCCTGGCGGGTCGGCCCCTACTTCTCGGTGGGCACATTATATACGTCTATATCGTAATATAACCTAACCTAACCCATCTAGACCCTCGCTGGTAATGTTTTACAAAATCCCGGTCGTGTCGGCCCGTACATCTCGGTGAGGACATTATATACGTCTATAACGTTATATATCCTAACCTAAGGGAACCTAACATCTCGGATGTAGTATTTTCCAACATTCCTGGCGGGTCGGCCCCTACTTCTCGGTGGGCACATTATATACGTCTATATCGTAATATAACCTAACCTAACCCACCTAGACCCTCGCTAGTAATGTCTCACAGAATCCCGTTCATGTCTTCCCGTACGTCTCGGTGCGGACATTATATACGTCTATAAATTTATATATCCTAACCTAAGGGAACCTAACATCTCGGATGTAGTATTTCACAACATTCCTGGCGGGTCGGCGCCAATTCTCGGTGGGATCATTATATACGTCTATAATGTAATATAACCTAACGTAACACATCTAGCCCCTAGCTGGGAATGTTTTACAGAATCCCGTTCGTGGCGTCCCGTACGTCTCGGTGCGGATATTATATACGTCTAAAACGTTATATATCCTAAACTAAGGGAACCTAACATCTCGGATGTAGTATTTCACAACATTCCTGGCGGGTCGGCGCCACTTCTCGGTGGGCACATTATATACGTCTATATCGTAATATAACCTAACCTAACCCACCTAGACCCTCGCTGGTAATGTCTCACAGAATCCCGTTCATGTCTTCCCGTACGTCTCGGTGCGGACATTATATAAGTCTATAAATTTATATATCCTAACCTAAGGGAACCTAACATCTCGGATGTAGTATTTTCCAACATTCCTGGCGGGTCGGCCCCTACTTCTCGGTGGGCACATTATATAGGTCTATATCGTAATATAACCTAACCTAACCCATCTAGACCCTCGCTGGTAATGTTTCACAGAATCCCGTTCATGTCTTCCCGTACGTCTCGGTGCGGACATTATATAAGTCTATAAATTTATATATCCTAACCTAAGGGAACCTAACATCTCGGATGTAGTATTTTCCAACATTCCTGGCGGCTCGGCCCCTACTTCTCAGTGGGCACATTATATACGTCTATATCGTAATATAACCTGACCTAACCCATCTAGACCCTCGCTGGTAATGTTTTACAAAATCCCGGTCGTGTCGGACCGTACATCTCGGTGAGGACATTATATACGTCTATAACGTTATATATCCTAACCTAAGTGAACCTAACATCTCGGATGTAGTATTTTCCAACATTCCTGGCGGGTCGGCCCCTACTTCTCGGTGGGCACATTATATACGTCTATATCGTAATATAACCTAACCTAACCCATCTAGACCCTCGCTGGTAACGTTTTACGAAATCCCGGTCGTGTCGGCCCGTACATCTCGGTGAGGACATTATATACGTCTATAACGTTATATACCCTAACCTAAGAGAACCTAACATCTCGTATGTAGTATTTTCCAACATTCCTGGCGGGTCGGCCCCTACTTCTAGGTGGGCACATTATATACGTCTATATCGTAATATAACCTAACCTAACCTATCTAGACCCTCGCTGGTAATGTTTTACAAAATCCCGGTCGTGTCTTCCCGTACGTCTCGGTGCGGACATTATATACGTCTATAAATTTATATATCCTAACCTAAGGGAACCTAACATCTCGGATGTAGTATTTCACAACATTCCTGGCGGGTCGGCGCCAATTCTCGGTGGGATCATTATATAGGTCTATATCGTAATATAACCTAACCTAACCCATCTAGACCCTCGCTGGTAATGTTTTACAAAATCCCGGTCGTGTCGGCCCGTACATCTCGATGAGGACATTATATACGTCTATAACGTTATATATCCTAACCTAAGGGAACCTAACATCTCGGATGTAGTATTTCACAACATTCCTTGCGGGTCGGCGCCACTTCTCGGTGGGATCATTATATACGTCTATAACGTAATATAACCTAACGTAACACATCTAGCCCCTAGCTGGGAATGTTTTACAGAATCCCGTTCGTGTCGTCCCGTACGTCTCGGTGCGGACATTATATACGTCTATAACGTTATATATCCTAACCTAAGGCAACGTAACATCTCGGATGTAGAATTTTCCAACATTTCTGGCGGGTCGGCCCCTACTTCTCGGTGGGAACATTATATACGTCTATAACGTAATATAACCTAACCTAACCCCCCTAGACCCTCGCTGGTAATACTTCACAGAATCCCGTTCATGTCTTCCCGTACGTCTCGGTGCGGACATTATATACGTCTATAAATTTATATATCCTAACCTAAGGGAACCTAACATCTCGGATGTAGTATTTTCCAACATTCCTGGCGGGTCGGCCCCTACTTCTCGGTGGGCACATTACATACGTCTATATCGTAAAATAACCTAACCGAATCCATCTAGACCCTCGCTGGTAATGTTTTACAAAATCCCGGTCGTGTCGGCCCGTACATCTCGGTGGGGACATTATATACGTCTATAACGTTATATACCCTAACCTAAGAGAACCTAACATCTCGGATGTAGTATTTTCCAACATTCCTGGCGGGTCGGCCCCTACTTCTCGGTGGGCACATTATATACGTCTATATCGTAATATAACCTAACCTAACCCAACTAGACCCTCGCTGGTAATGTTTTACAAAATCCCGGTCGTGTCGGCCCGTACATCTCGGTGAGGACATTATATACGTCTATAACGTTATATATCCTAACCTAAGGGAACCTAACATCTCGGATGTAGTATTTTCCAACATTCCTGGCGGGTCGGCCCCTACTTCTCGGTGGGCACATTATATACGTCTATATCGTAATATAACCTAACCTAACCCATCTAGACCCTCGCTGGTAATGTTTCACAGAATCCCATTCATGTCTTCCCGTACGTGTCGGTGCGGACATTATATACGTCTATAAATTTATACATCCTAACCTAAGGGAACCTAACATCTCGGATGTAGTATTTCACAACATTCCTGGCGGGTCGGCGCCAATTCTCGGTGGGATCATTATATACGTCTATAACGTAATATAACCTAACGTAACACATCTAGCCCCTAGCTGGGAATGTTTTACAGAATCCCGTTCGTGTCGTCCCGTACGTCTCGGTGCGGACATTATATACGTCTATAACGTTATATATCCTAACATAAGGCAACTTAACATCTCGGATGTAGAATTTTCCAAGATTTCTGGCGGGTCGGCCCCTACTTCTCGGTGGGCACATTATATACGTCTATATCGTAATATAACCTAACCTAACCCATCTAGACCCTCGCTGATAATGTTTTACAAAATTCCGGTCGTGTCGGCCCGTACTTTTCCGTGAGGACCTCGTATACGTCTATAACTTTATATATCCTAACCTGAGGGAACCTAACATCTCGGATGTAGTATTTTCCAACATTCCTGGCGGCTCGGCCCCTACTTCTCGGTGGGCACATTATATACGTCTATATCGTAATATAACCTGACCTAACCCATCTAGACCCTCGCTGGTAATGTTTTACAAAATCCCGGTCGTGTCGGACCGTACATCTCGGTGAGGACATTATATACGTCTATAACGTTATATATCCTAACCTAAGTGAACCTAACATCTCGGATGTAGTATTTTCCAACATTCCTGGCGGGTCGGCCCCTACTTCTCGGTGGGGACATTATATACGTCTATATCGTAATATAACCTAACCTAACCCACCTAGACCCTCGCTGGTAATGTTTCACAGAATCCCGTTCATGTCTTCCCGTACGTCTCGGTGCGGACATTATATACGTCTATAAATTTATATATCCTAACCTAAGGGAACCTAACATCTCGGATGTAGTATTTCACAACATTCCTGGCGGGTCGGCGCCAATTCTCGGTGGGATCATTATATAGGTCTATATCGTAATATAACCTAACCTAACCCATCTAGACCCTCGCTGGTAATGTTTTACAAAATCGCGGTCGTGTCTGCCCCTACTTCTCGGTGGGCTCATTATATACGTCTATATCGTAATATAACCTAACCTAACCCATCTAGACCCTCGCTGGTAATGTTTTACAAAATCCCGGTCGTGTCGGCCCGTACATCTCGGTGAGGACATTATATACGTCTATAACGTTATGTATCCTAACCTAAGGGAACCTAACATCTCGGATGTAGTATTTTCCAACATTCCTGGCGGGTCGGCCCCTACTTCTCGGTGGGCACATTATATACGTCTATATCGTAATATAACCTAACCTAACCCACCTAGACCCTCGCTGGTAATGTTTCACAGAATCCCGTTCATGTCTTTCCGTAAGTCTCGGTGCGGACATTGTATACGTCTATAAATTTATATATCCTAACCTAAGGGAACCTAACATCTCGGATGTAGTATTTCACAACATTCCTGGCTGGTCGGCGCCAATTCTCGGTGGGATCATTATATACGTCTATAACGTAATATAACCTAACGTAACACATCTAGCCCCTAGCTGGGAATGTTTTACAGAATCCCGTTCGTGTCGTCCCGTACGTCTCGGTGCGGACATTATATACGTCTATAACGTTATATATCCTAACCTAAGGCAACTTAACATCTCGGATGTAGAATTTTCCAACATATCTGGCGGGTCGCCCCCTACTTCTCGGTGGGCACATTATATACGTCTATATCGTAATATAACCTAACCTAACCCATCTAGACCCTCGCTGGTAACGTTTTACAAAATCCCGGTCGTGTCGGCCCGTACATCTCGGTGAGGACATTATATACGTCTATAACGTTATATATCCTAACCTAAGGGAACCTAACATCTCGGATGTAGTATTTTCCAACATTCCTGGCGGGTCAGCCCCTACTTCTCGGTGGGCACATTATATACGTCTATATCGTAATATAACCTAACCTAACCCACCTAGACCGTCGCTGGTAATGTTTCACAGAATCCCGTTCATGTCTTCCCGTACGTCTCGGTGCGGACATTATATACGTCTATAAATTTATATATCCTAACCTAAGGGAACCTAACATCTCGGATGTAGTATTTCACAACATTCCTGGCGGGTCGGCGCCAATTCTCGGTGCGATCATTATATAGGTCTATATCGTAATATAACCTAACCTAACCCATCTAGACCCTCGCTGGTAATGTTTTACAAAATCGCGGTCGTGTCTGCCCCTACTTCTCGGTGGGCTCATTATATACGTCTATATCGTAATATAACCTAACCTAACCCATCTAGACCCTCGCTGGTAATGTTTTACAAAATCCCGGTCGTGTCGGCCCGTACATCTCGGTGAGGACATTATATACGTCTATAACGTTATGTGTGCTAACCTAAGGGAACCTAACATCTCGGATGTAGTATTTTCCAACATTCCTGGCGGGTCGGCCCCTACTTCTCGGTGGGCACATTATATACGTCTATATCGTAATATAACCTAACCAAACCCACCTAGACCCTCGCTGGTAATGTTTCACAGAATCCCGTTCATGTCTTCCCGTAAGTCTCGGTGCGGACATTATATACGTCTATAAATTTATATATCCTAACCTAAGGGAACCTAACATCTCGGATGTAGTATTTCACCACATTCCTGGCGGGTCGGCGCCACTTCTCGGTGGGATCATTATATACGTCTATAACGTAATATAACCTAACGTAACACATCTAGCCCCTAGCTGGAAATGTTTTACAGAATCCCGTTCGTGTCGTCCCGTACGTCTCGGTGCGGACATTATATACGTCTATAACGTTATATATCCTAACCTAAGGCAACTTAACATCTCGGATGTAGAATTTTCCAACATTTCTGGCGGGTCGGCCCCTACTTCTCGGTGGGAACATTATATACGTCTATAACGTAATATAACCTAACCTAACCCCCCTAGACCCTCGCTGGTAATGCTTCACAGAATCCCGTTCATATCTTCCCGTACGTCTCGGTGCGGACATTATATACGTCTATAAATTTATATATCCTAACCTAAGGGAACCTAACATCTCGGATGTAGTATTTTCCAACATTCCTGGCGGGTCGGCCCCTACTTCTCGGTTGGCACATTACATACGTCTATATCGTAAAATAACCTAACCGAATCCATCTAGACCCTCGCTGGTAATGTTTTACAAAATCCCGGTCGTGTCGGCCCGTACTTCTCGGTGGGGACATTATATACGTCTATAACGTTATATACCCTAACCTAAGAGAACCTCACATCTCGGATGTAGTATTTTCCAACATTCCTGGCGGGTCGGCCCCTACTTCTCGGTGGGCGCATTATATACGTCTATATCGTAATATAACTTAACCTAACCCATCTAGACCCTCGCTGGTAATGTTTTACAAAATCCCGGTCGTGTCGGCCCGTACATCTCGGTGAGGACATTATATACGTCTGTAACGTTATATATCCTAACCTAAGGGAACCTAACATCTCGGATGTAGTATTTTCCAACATTCCTGGCGGGTCGGCCCCTACTTCTCGGTGGGCACATTATATACGTCTATATCGTAATATAACCTAACCTAACCCACCTAGACCCTCGCTGGTAATGTTTCACAGAATCCCGTTCATGTCTTCCCGTACGTCTCGGTGCGGACATCATATACGTCTATAAATTTATATATCCTAACCTAAGGGAACCTAACATCTCGGATGTAGTATTTTCCAACATTCCTGGCGGGTCGGCGCCAATTCTCGGTGGGATCATTATATACGTCTATAACGTAATATAACCTAACGTAACACATCTAGCCCCTAGCTGGGAATGTTTTACAGAATCCCTTTCGTGTCGTCCCGTACGTCTCGGTGCGGACATTATATACGTCTATAACGTTATATACCCTAACCTAAGAGAACCTAACATCTCGGATGTAGTATTTTCCAACATTCCTGGCGGGTCGGCCCCTACTTCTAGGTGGGCACATTATATACGTCTATATCGTAATATAACCTAACCTAACCCATCTAGACCCTCGCTGATAATGTTTTACAAAATCCCGGTCGTGTCGCCCGTACTTTTCCGTGGGGACCTCATATACGTCTATAACTTTATATATCCTAACCTGAGGGAACCTAACATCTCGGATGTAGTATTTTCCAACATTCCTGGCGGCTCGGCCCCTACTTCTCGGTGGGCACATTATATACGTCTATATGGTAATATAACCTGACCTAACCCATCTAGACCCTCGCTGGTAATGTTTTACAAAATCCCGGTCGTGTCGGACCGTACATCTCGGTGAGGACATTATATACGTCTATAACGTTATATATCCTAACCTAAGTGAACCTAACATCTCGGATGTAGTATTTTCCAACATTCCTGGCGGGTTGGCCCCTACTTCTCGGTGGGGACATTATATACGTCTATATCGTAATATAACCTAACCTAACCCACCTAGACCCTCGCTGGTAATGTTTCACAGAATCCCGTTCATGTCTTCCCGTACGTCTCGGTGCGGACATTATATACGTCTATAAATTTATATATCTTAACCTAAGGGAACCTAACATCTCGGATGTAGTATTTCACAACATTCCTGGCGGGTCGGCGCCAATTCTCGGTGGGATCATTATATACGTCTATAACGTAATATAACCTAACGTAACACATCTAGCCTCTAGCTGGGAATGTTTTACAGAATCCCGTTCGTGTCGTCCCGTACGTCTCGGTGCGGACATTATATACGTTTATAACGTTATATATCCTAACCTAAGGCAACTTAACATCTCGGATGTAGAATTTTCCAACATTTCTGGCGGGTCGGCCCCTACTTCTCGGTGGGCACATTATATACGTCTATATCGTAATATAGCCTAACCTAACCCATCTAGACCCTCGCTGGTAACGTTTTACAAAATCCCGGTCGTGTCGGCCCGTACATCTCGGTGAGGACATTATATACGTCTATAACGTTATATATCCTAACCTAAGGGAACCTTACATCTCGGATGTAGTATTTTCCAACATTCCTGGCGGGTCGGCCCCTACTTCTCGGTGGGCACATTATATACGTCTATATCGTAATATAACCTAACCTAACCCACCTAGACCCTCGCTGGTAATGTTTCACAGAATCCCGTTCATGTCTTCCCGTACGTCTCGGTGCGGACATTATATAAGTCTATAAATTTATATATCCTAACCTAAGGGAACCTAACATCTCGGATGTAGTATTTTCCAACATTCCTGGCGGGTCGGCCCCTACTTCTCGGTGGGCACATTATATAGGTCTATATCGTAATATAACCTAACCTAACCCATCTAGACCTTCGCTGGTAATGTTTTACAAAATCGCGGTCGTGTCTGCCCTACTTCTCGGTGGGCTCATTATATACGTCTATATCGTAATATAACCTAACCTAACCCATCTAGACCCTCGCTGGTAATGTTTTACAAAATCCCGGTCGTGTCGGCCCGTACATCTCGGTGAGGACATTATATACGTCTATAACGTTATATATCCTAACCTAAGGGAACCTAACATCTCGGATGTAGTATTTTCCAACATTCCTGGCGGGTCGGCCCCTACTTCTCGGTGGGCACATTATATACGTCTATATCGTAATATAACCTAACCTAACCCACCTAGACCCTCGCTGGTAATGTTTCACAGAATCCCGTTCATGTCTTCCCGTACGTCTCGGTGCGGACATTATATACGTCTATAAATTTATATATCCTAACCTAAGGGAACCTAACATCTCGGATGTAGTATTTCACAACATTCCTGGCGGGTCGGCGTCAATTCTCGGTGGGATCATTATATACGTCTATAACGTAATATAACCTAACGTAACACATCTAGCCCCTAGCTGGGAATGTTTTACAGAATCCCGTTCGTGTCGTCCCGTACGTCTCGGTGCGGACATTATATACGTCTATAATGTTATATATCCTAACCTAAGGCAACTTAACATCTCGGATGTACAATTTTCCAACATTTCTGGCGGGTCGGCCCCTACTTCTCGGTGGGCACATTATATACGTCTATATCGTAATATAACCTAACCTAACCCATCTAGACCCTCGCTGGTAACGTTTTACAAAATCCCGGTCGTGTCGGCCCGTACATCTCGGTGAGGACATTATATACGTCTATAACGTTATATACCCTAACCTAAGAGAACCTAACATCTCGTATGTAGTATTTTCCAACATTCCTGGCGGGTCGACCCCTACTTCTAGGTGGGCACATTATATACGTCTATATCGTAATATAACCTAACCTAACCTATCTAGACCCTCGCTGGTAATGTTTTACAAAATCCCGGTCGTGTCGGCCCGTACTTTTCCGTGGGGACCTCATATACGTCTATAACTTTATATATCCTAACCTGAGGGAACCTAACATCTCGGATGTAGTATTTTCCAACATTCCTGGCGGGTCGGCCCCTACTTCTCGGTGGGCACATTATATAGGTCTATATCGTAATATAACCTAACCTAACCCATCTAGACCTTCGCTGGTAATGTTTTACAAAATCGCGGTCGTGTCTGCCCTACTTCTCGGTGGGCTCATTATATACGTCTATATCGTAATATAACCTAACCTAACCCATCTAGACCCTCGCTGGTAATGTTTTACAAAATCCCGGTCGTGTCGGCCCGTACATCTCGGTGAGGACATTATATACGTCTATAACGTTATATATCCTAACCTAAGGGAACCTAACATCTCGGATGTAGTATTTTCCAACATTCCTGGCGGGTCGGCCCCTACTTCTCGGTGGGCACATTATATACGTCTATATTGTAATATAACCTAACCTAACCCATCTAGACCCTCGTTGGTAATGTTTTACAAAATCCCGGTCGTGTCGGCCCGTACATCTCGGTGCGGACATTATATACGTCTATAAATTTATATATCCTAACCTAAGGGAACCTAACATCTCAGATGTAGTATTTTCCAATATTCCTGGCGGGTCGGCCCCTACATCTCGGTGAGGACATTATATACGTCTATAACGTTATATATCCTAACCTAAGTGAACCTAACATCTCGGATGTAGTATTTTCCAACATTCCTGGCGGGTCGGCCCCTACTTCTCGGTGGGGACATTATATACGTCTATATCGTAATATAACCTAACCTAACCCACCTAGACCCTCGCTGGTAATGTTTCACAGAATCCCGTTCATGTCTTCCCGTACGTCTCCGTGCGGACATTATATACGTCTATAAATTTATATATCCTAACCTATGGGAACCTAACATCTCGGATGTAGTATTTCACACATGCCTGGCGGGTCGGCGCCAATTCTCGGTGGGATCATTATATATGTCTATAATGTAATATAACCTAACGTAACACATCTAGCCCCTAGCTGGGAATGTTTTACAGAATCCGGTTCGTGTCGTCCCGTACGTCTCGGTGCGGATATTATATACGTCTATAACGTTATATATCCTGACCTAAGGCAACTTAACATCTCGGATGTAGAATTTTCCACCATTTCTGGCGGGTCGGCCCCTACTTCTCGGTGGGCACATTATATACGTCTATATCGTAATATAACCTAACCTAACCCATCTAGACCCTCGCTGGTAATGTTTTACAAAATCCCGGTCGTGTCGGCCCGTACATCTCGGTGAGGACATTATATACGTCTATAACGTTATATATCCTAACCTAAGGGAACCTAACATCTCGGATGTAGTATTTTCCAACATTCCTGGCGGGTCGGCCCCTACTTCTCGGTGGGCACATTATATACGTCTATATCGTAATATAACCTAACCTAACCCACCTAGAACCTCGCTGGTAATGTTTCACAGAATCCCGTTCATGTCTTCCCGTACGTCTCGGTGCGGACATTATATACGTCTATAAATTTATATATCCTAACCTAAGGGAACCTAACATCTCGGATGTAGTATTTCACAACATTCCTGGCGGGTCGGCGCCAATTCTCGGTGGGATCATTATATACGTCTATAACGTAATATAACCTAACGTAACACATCTAGCCCCTAGCTGGGAATGTTTTACAGAATCCCGTTCGTGTCGTCCCGTACGTCTCGGTGCGGACATTATATACGTCTATAACGTTATATATCCTAACCTAAGGCAACTTAACATCTCGGATGTACAATTTTCCAACATTTCTGGCGGGTCGGCGCCTACTTCTCGGTGGGCACATTATATACGTCTATATCGTAATATAACCTAACCTAACCCATCTAGAACCTCGCTGGTAACGTTTTACAAAATCCCGGTCGTGTCGGCCCGTACGTCTCGGTGAGGACATTATATACGTCTATAACGTTATATACCCTAACCTAAGAGAACCTAACATCTCGTATGTAGTATTTTCCAACATTCCTGGCGGGTCGACCCCTACTTCTAGGTGGGCACATTATATACGTCTATATCGTAATATAACCTAACCTAACCTATCTAGACCCTCGCTGGTAATGTTTTACAAAATCCCGGTCGTGTCGGCCCGTACTTTTCCGTGGGGACCTCATATACGTCTATAACTTTATATATCCTAACCTGAGGGAACCTAACATCTCGGATGTAGTATTTTCCAACATTCCTGGTGGGTCGGCCCCTACTTCTCGGTGGGCACATTATATACGTCTATATCGTAATATAACCTGACCTAACCCATCTAGACCCTCGCTGGTAATGTTTTACAAAATCCCGGTCGTGTCGGACCGTACATCTCGGTGAGGACATTATATACGTCTATAACGTTATATATCCTAACCTAAGTGAACCTAATATCTCGGATGTAGTATTTTCCAACATTCCTGGCGGGTCGGCCCCTACTTCTCGGTGGGCACATTATATACGTCTATATCGTAATATAACCTAACCTAACCCATCTAGACCCTCGTTGGTAATGTTTTACAAAATCCCGGTCGTGTCGGCCCGTACATCTCGGTGCGCACATTATATACGTCTATATCTTTATATATTCTAACCTAAGGGAACCTAACATCTCAGATGTAGTATTTTCCAATATTCCTGGCGGGTCGGCCCCTACTTCTCGGTGGGGACATTATATACGTCTATATCGTAATATAACCTAACCTAACCCACCTAGACCCTCGCTGGTAATGTTTCACAGAATCCCGTTCATGTCTTCCCGTACGTCTCGGTGCGGACATTATATACGTCTATAAATTTATATATCCTAACCTAAGGGAACCTAACATCTCGGATGTAGTATTTTCCAACATTCCTGGCGGGTCGGCCCCTACTTCTCGGTGGGCACATTATATAGGTCTATATCGTAATATAACCTAACCTAACCCATCTAGACCCTCGCTGGTAATGTTTTACAAAATCGCGGTCGTGTCTGCCCCTACATCTCGGTGGGCACATTATTTACGTCTATATCGTAATATAACCTAACCTAACCCATCTAGACCCTCGCTGGTAATGTTTTACAAAATCGCGGTCGTGTCTGCCCGTACTTCTCGGTGGGGACATTATATACGTCTATAACGTTATATACCCTAACCTAAGAGAACCTAACATCTCGGATGTAGTATTTTCCAACATTCCTGGCGGGTCGGCCCCTACTTCTCGGTGGGCACATTATATACGTCTATATCGTAATATAACCTAACCTAACCCACCTAGACCCTCGCTGGTAATGTTTCACAGAATCCCGTTCATGTCTTCCCGTACGTCTCGGTGCGGACATTATATACGTCTATAAATTTATATATCCTAACCTAAGGGAACCTAACATCTCGGATGTAGTATTTCACAACATTCCTGGCGGGTCGGCGCCAATTCTCGGTGGGATCATTATATACGTCTATAACGTAATATAACCTAACGTAACACATCTAGCCCCTAGCTGGGAATGTTTTACAGAATCCCGTTCGTGTCGTCCCGTACGTCTCGGTGCGGACATTATATACGTCTATAACGTTATATATCCTAACCTAAGGCAACTTAACATCTCGGATGTACAATTTTCCAACATTTCTGGCGGGTCGGCCCCTACTTCTCGGTGGGCACATTATATACGTCTATATCGTAATATAACCTAACCTAACCCATCTAGACCCTCGCTGGTAACGTTTTACGAAATCCCGGTCGTGTCGGCCCGTACATCTCGGTGAGGACATTATATACGTCTATAACGTTATATACCCTAACCTAAGAGAACCTAACATCTCGTATGTAGTATTTTCCAACATTCCTGGCGGGTCGGCCCCTACTTCTAGGTGGGCACATTATATACGTCTATATCGTAATATAACCTGACCTAACCCATCTAGACCCTCGCTGGTAATGTTTTACAAAATCCCGGTCGTGTCGGACCGTACATCTCGGTGAGGACATTATATACGTCTATAACGTTATATATCCTAACCTAAGTGAACCTAATATCTCGGATGTAGTATTTTCCAACATTCCTGGCGGGTCGGCCCCTACTTCTCGGTGGGCACATTATATACGTCTATATCGTAGTATAACCTAACCTAACCCATCTAGACCCTCGCTGGTAATGTTTTACAAAATCCCGGTCGTGTCGGCCCGTACTTCTCGGTGGGGACATTATATACGTCTATAACGTTATATACCCTAACCTAAGAGAACCTAACATCTCGGATGTATTAGTTTCCAACATTCCTGGCGGGTCGGCCCCTACTTCTAGGTGGGATCATTACATACGTCTATAACGTAATATAACCTAACGTAACACATCTAGCCCCTAGCTGGGAATGTTTTACAAAATCCCGCTTGTGTCGGCCCGTACATCTCGGCGAGGGCATTATATACGTCTATAACGTTATATATCCTAACCTAAGGGAACCTAACATCTCGGATGTAGTATTTTCCAACATTCCTGGCGGGTCGGCCCCTACTTCTCAGTGGGCACATTATATACGTCTATATCGTAATATAACCTAACCTAACCCATCTAGACCCTCGCTGGTAATGTTTTACAAAATCCCGGTCGTGTCGGCCCGTACATCTCGGTGAGGACATTATATACGTCTATAACGTTATATATCCTAACCTAAGGGAACCGAACATCTCGGATGTAGTATTTTCCAACATTCCTGGCGGGTCGGCCCCTACTTCTCGGTGGGCACATTATATAGGTCTATATCGTAATATAACCTAACCTAACCCATCTAGACCCTCGCTGGTAATGTTTTACAAAATCGCGGTCGTGTCTGCCCCTACTTCTCGGTGGGCTCATTATATACGTCTATATCGTAATATAACCTAACCTAACCCATCTAGACCCTCGCTGGTAATGTTTTACAAAATCGCGGTCGTGTCTGCCCCTACATCTCGGTGGGCACATTATTTACGTCTATATCGTAATATAACCTAACCTAACCCATCTAGACCCTCGCTGGTAATGTTTTACAAAATCGCGGTCGTGTCTGCCCGTACTTCTCGGTGGGGACATTATATACGTCTATAACGTTATATACCCTAACCTAAGAGAACCTAACATCTCGGATGTAGTATTTTCCAACATTCCTGGCGGGTCGGCCCCTACTTCTCGGTGGGCACATTATATACGTCTATATCGTAATATACCCTAACCTAACCCACCTAGACCCTCGCTGGTAATGTTTCACAGAATCCCGTTCATGTCTTCCCGTACGTCTCGGTGCGGACATTATATACGTCTATAAATTTATATATCCTAACCTAAGGGAACCTAACATCTCGGATGTAGTATTTCACAACATTCCTGGCGGGTCGGCGCCAATTCTCGGTGGGATCATTATATACGTCTATAACGTAATATAACCTAACGTAACACATCTAGCCCCTAGCTGGGAATGTTTTACAGAATCCCGTTCGTGTCGTCCCGTACGTCTCGGTGCGGACATTATATACGTCTATAACGTTATATATCCTAACCTAAGGCAACTTAAAATCTCGGATGTACAATTTTCCAACATTTCTGGCGGGTCGGCCCCTACTTCTCGGTGGGCACATTATATACGTCTATATCGTAATATAACCTAACCTAACCCATCTAGACCCTCGCTGGTAACGTTTTACGAAATCCCGGTCGTGTCGGCCCGTACATCTCGGTGAGGACATTATATACGTCTATAACGTTATATACCCTAACCTAAGAGAACCTAACATCTCGTATGTAGTATTTTCCAACATTCCTGGCGGGTCGGCCCCTACTTCTAGGTGGGCACATTATATACGTCTATATCGTAATATAACCTAACCTAACCTATCTAGACCCTCGCTGGTAATGTTTTACAAAATCCCGGTCGTGTCGGCCCGTACTTTTCCGTGGGGACCTCATATACGTCTATAACTTTATATATCCTAACCTGAGGGAACCTAACATCTCGGATGTAGTATTTTCCAACATTCCTGGTGGGTCGGCCCCTACTTCTCGGTGGGCACATTGTATACGTCTATATCGTAATATAACCTGACCTAACCCATCTAGACCCTCGCTGGTAATGTTTTACAAAATCCCGGTCGTGTCGGACCGTACATCTCGGTGAGGACATTATATACGTCTATAACGTTATATATCCTAACCTAAGTGAACCTAATATCTCGGATGTAGTATTTTCCAACATTCCTGGCGGGTCGGCCCCTACTTCTCGGTGGGCACATTATATACGTCTATATCGTAATATAACCTAACCTAACCCATCTAGACCCTCGCTGGTAATGTTTTACAAAATCCCGGTCGTGTCGGCCCGTACTTCTCGGTGGGGACATTATATACGTCTATAACGTTATATACCCTAACCTAAGAGAACCTAACATCTCGGATGTATTAGTTTCCAACATTCCTGGCGGGTCGGCCCCTACTTCTAGGTGGGATCATTACATACGTCTATAACGTAATATAACCTAACGTAACACATCTAGCCCCTAGCTGGGAATGTTTTACAAAATCCCGCTTGTGTCGGCCCGTACATCTCGGCGAGGGCATTATATACGTCTATAACGTTATATATCCTAACCTAAGGGAACCTAACATCTCGGATGTAGTATTTTCCAACATTCCTGGCGGGTCGGCCCCTACTTCTCAGTGGGCACATTATATACGTCTATATCGTAATATAACCTAACCTAACCCATCTAGACCCTCGCTGGTAATGTTTTACAAAATCCCGGTCGTGTCGGCCCGTACATCTCGGTGAGGACATTATATACGTCTATAACGTTATATATCCTAACCTAAGGGAACCGAACATCTCGGATGTAGTATTTTCCAACATTCCTGGCGGGTCGGCCCCTACTTCTCGGTGGGCACATTATATAGGTCTATATCGTAATATAACCTAACCTAACCCATCTAGACCCTCGCTGGTAATGTTTTACAAAATCGCGGTCGTGTCTGCCCCTACTTCTCGGTGGGCTCATTATATACGTCTATATCGTAATATAACCTAACCTAACCCATCTAGACCCTCGCTGGTAATGTTTCACAGAATCCCATTCATGTCTTCCCGTACGTCTCGGTGCGGACATTATATACGTCTATAAATTTATATATCCTAACCTAAGGGAACCTAACATCTCGGATGTAGTATTTCACAACATTCCTGGCGGGTCGGCGCCAATTCTCGGTGGGATCATTATATACGTCTATAACGTAATATAACCTAACGTAACACATCTAGCCCCTAGCTGGGAATGTTTTACAGAATCCCGTTCGTGTCGTCCCGTACGTCTCGGTGCGGACATTATATACGTCTATAACGTTATATATCCTAACCTAAGGCAACTTAACATCTCGGATGTACAATTTTCCAACATTTCTGGCGGGTCGGCCCCTACTTCTCGGTGGGCACATTATATACGTCTATATCGTAATATAACCTAACCTAACCCATCTAGACCCTCGCTGGTAACGTTTTACAAAATCCCGGTCGTGTCGGCCCGTACTTCTCGGTGGGGACATTATATACGTCTATAACGTTATATACCCTAACCTAAGAGAACCTAACATCTCGGATGTAGTATTTTCCAACATTCCTGGCGGGTCGGCCCCTACTTCTAGGTGGGATCATTACATACGTCTATAACGTAATATAACCTAACGTAACACATCTAGCCCCTAGCTGGGAATGTTTTACAAAATCCCGCTTGTGTCGGCCCGTACATCTCGGAGAGGACATTATATACGTCTATAACGTTATATATCCTAACCTAAGGGAACCTAACATCTCGGATGTAGTATTTTCCAACATTCCTGGCGGGTCGGACCCTACTTCTCAGTGGGCACATTATATACGTCTATATCGTAATATAACCTAACCTAACCCACCTAGACCCTCGCTGGTAATGCTTCACAGAATCCCGTTCATGTCTTCCCGTACGTCTCGGTGCGGACATTATATACGTCTATAAATTTATATATCCTAACCTAAGGGAACCTAATATCTCGGATGTAGTATTTTCCAACATTCCTGGCGGGTCGGCCCCTACTTCTCCGTGGGCACATTATATACGTCTATATCGTAATATAACCTAACCTAACCCATCTAGACCATCGCTGGTAATGTTTTACAAAATCCCTGTCGTGTCGGCCCGTACATTTCGGTGAGGACATTATATACGTCTATAAATTTATATATCCTAACCTAAGGGAACCTAATATCTCGGATGTAGTATTTTCCAACATTCCTGGCGGGTCGGCCCCTACTTCTAGGTGGGATCATTACATAAGTCTATAACGTAATATAACCTAACGTAACACATCTAGCCCCTAGCTGGTAATGTTTTACAAAATCCCGGTCGTGTGGGCCCGTACATCTCGGTGAGGACATTATATACGTCAATAACGTTATATATTCTAACCTAAGGGAACCTCATATCTCGGATGTAGTATTTCACAACATTCCTGGCGGGTCGGCGCCACTTCTCGGTGGGATCATTATATACGTCTATAACGTAATATAACCTAACGTAACACATCTAGCCCCTAGCTGGGAATGTTTTACAGAATCCCGTTCGTGTCGTCCCGTACGTCTCGGTGCGGACATTATATACGTCTATAACGTTATATATCCTAACCTAAGGCAACTTAACATCTCGGATGTAGAATTTTCCAACATTTCTGGCTGGTCGGCCCCTACTTCTCGGTGGGAACATTATATACGTCTATAACGTAATATAAGCTAACGTAACCCACCTAGACGCTCGCTGGTAATGCTTCACACAATCCCGTTCATGTCTTCCCGTACGTCTCGGTGCGGACATTATATACGTCTATAAATTTATATATCCCAACCTAAGGGAACCTAACATCTCGGATGTAGTATTTTCCAACATTCCTGGCGGGTCGGCCCCTACTTCTCGGTGGGCACATTACATACGTCTATAACGAAATATAACCTAACCGAATCCATCTAGACCCTCGCTGGTAATGTTTTACAAAATCCCGGTCGTGTCGGCCCGTACTTCTCGGTGGGGACATTATATACGTCTATAACGTTATATACCCTAACCTAAGAGAACCTAACATCTCGGATGTAGTATTTTCCAACATTCCTGGCGGGTCGGCCCCTACTTCTAGGTGGGATCATTACATACGTCTATAACGTAATATAACCTAACGTAACACATCTAGCCCCTAGCTGGGAATGTTTTACAAAATCCCGCTTGTGTCGGCCCGTACATCTCGGCGAGGACATTATATACGTCTATAACGTTATATATCCTAACCTAAGGGAACCTAACATCTCGGATGTAGTATTTTCCAACATTCCTGGCGGGTCGGCCCCTACTTCTCGGTGGGCACATTACATACGTCTATATCGTAAAATAACCTAACCGAATCCATCTAGAACCTCGCTGGTAATGTTTTACAAAATCCCGGTCGTGTCGGCCCGTACTTCTCGGTGGGGACATTATATACGTCTATAACGTTATATACCCTAACCTAAGAGAACCTAACATCTCGGATGTAGTATTTTCCAACATTCCTGGCGGGTCGGCCCCTGCTTCTAGGTGGGATCATTATATACGTCTATAACGAAATATAACCTAACCGAATCCATCTAGACCCTCGCTGGTAATGTTTTACAAAATCCCGGTCGTGTCGGCCCGTACTTCTCGGTGGGGACATTATATACGTCTATAACGTTATATACCCTAACCTAAGAGAACCTAACATCTCGGATGTAGTATTTTCCAACATTCCTGGCGGGTCGGCCCCTACTTCTAGGTGGGATCATTACATACGTCTATAACGTAATATAACCTAACGTAACACATCTAGCCCCTAGCTGGGAATGTTTTACAAAATCCCGCTTGTGTCGGCCCGTACATCTCGGCGAGGACATTATATACGTCTATAAATTTATATATCCCAACCTAAGGGAACCTAACATCTCGGATGTAGTATTTTCCAACATTCCTGGCGGGTCGGCCCCTACTTCTCGGTGGGCACATTACATACGTCTATATCGTAAAATAACCTAACCGAATCCATCTAGACCCTCGCTGGTAATGTTTTACAAAATCCCGGTCGTGTCGGCCCGTACTTCTCGGTGGGGACATTATATACGTCTATAACGTTATATACCCTAACCTAAGAGAACCTAACATCTCGGATGTAGTATTTTCCAACATTCCTGGCGGGTCGGCCCCTGCTTCTAGGTGGGATCATTATATACGTCTATAACGAAATATAACCTAACCGAATCCATCTAGACCCTCGCTGGTAATGTTTTACAAAATCCCGGTCGTGTCGGCCCGTACTTCTCGGTGGGGACATTATATACGTCTATAACGTTATATACCCTAACCTAAGAGAACCTAACATCTCGGATGTAGTATTTTCCAACATTCCTGGCGGGTCGGCCCCTACTTCTAGGTGGGATCATTACATACGTCTATAACGTAATATAACCTAACGTAACACATCTAGCCCCTAGCTGGGAATGTTTTACAAAATCCCGCTTGTGTCGGCCCGTACATCTCGGCGAGGACATTATATACGTCTATAACGTTATATATCCTAACCTAAGGGAACCTAACATCTCGGATGTAGTATTTTCCAACATTCCTGGCGGGTCGGCCCCTACTTCTCAGTGGGCACATTATATACGTCTATATCGTAATATAACCTAACCTAACCCATCTAGAACCTCGCTGGTAATGTTTTACAAAATCCCGGTCGTGTCGGCCCGTACATCTCGGTGAGGACATTATATAAGTCTATAACGTTATATATCCTAACCTAAGCGAACCTAACATCTCGGATGTAGTATTTTCCAACATTCCTGGCGGGTCGGCCCCTACTTCTAGGTGGGATCATTACATACGTCTATAACGTAATATAACCTAACGTAACACATCTAGCCCCTCGTTGGTAATGTTTTACAAAATCCCGGTCGTGTCGGCCCGTACATCTCGGTGCGGACATTATATACGTCTATAAATTTATATATCCTAACATAAGGGTACCTAACATCTCGGATGTAGTATTTTCCAACATTTCTGGCGGGTCGGCCCCTACTTCTCGGTGGGAACATTATATACGTCTATATCGTAATATAACCTAACCTAACCCACCTAGACCCTCGCTGGTAATGTTTCACAGAATCCCGTTCATGTCTTCCCGTACGTCTCGGTGCGGACATTATATACGTCTATAAATTTATATATCCTAACCTATGGGAACCTAACATCTCGGATGTAGTATTTCACAACATTCCTGGCGGGTCGGCGCCAATTCTCGGTGGGATCATTATATATGTCTATAATGTAATATAACCTAACGTAACACATCTAGCCCCTAGCTGGGAATGTTTTACAGAATCCCGTTCGTGTCGTCCCGTACGTCTCGGTGCGGATATTATATACGTCTATAACGTTATATATCCTGACCTAAGGCAACTTAACATCTCGGATGTAGAATTTTCCAACATTTCTGGCGGGTCGGCCCCTACTTCTCGGTGGGCACATTATATACGTCTATATCGTAATATAACCTAACCTAACCCATCTAGACCCTCGCTGGTAATGTTTTACAAAATCCCGGTCGTGTCGGCCCGTACATCTCGGTGAGGACATTATATACGTCTATAACGTTATATATCCTAACCTAAGGGAACCTAACATCTCGGATGTAGTATTTTCCAACATTCCTGGCGGGTCGGCCCCTACTTCTCGGTGGGCACATTACATACGTCTATATCGTAATATAACCTAACCTAACCCATCTAGACCCTCGCTGCTAATGTTTTACAAAATCCCGGTCGTGTCGGCCCGTACTTCTCGGTGGGGACATTATATACGTCTATAACGTTATATACCCTAACCTAAGAGAACCTAACATCTCGGATGTAGTATTTTCCAACATTCCTGGCGGGTCGGCCCCTACTTCTAGGTGGGATCATTACATACGTCTATAACGTAATATAACCTAACGTAACACATCTAGCCCCTAGCTGGGAATGTTTTACAAAATCCCGCTTGTGTCGGCCCGTACATCTCGGCGAGGACATTATATACGTCTATAAATTTATATATCCCAACCTAAGGGAACCTAACATCTCGGATGTAGTATTTTCCAACATTCCTGGCGGGTCGGCCCCTACTTCTCGGTGGGCACATTACATACGTCTATATCGTAAAATAACCTAACCGAATCCATCTAGACCCTCGCTGGTAATGTTTTACAAAATCCCGGTCGTGTCGGCCCGTACTTCTCGGTGGGGACATTATATACGTCTATAACGTTATATACCCTAACCTAAGAGAACCTAACATCTCGGATGTAGTATTTTCCAACATTCCTGGCGGGTCGGCCCCTGCTTCTAGGTGGGATCATTATATACGTCTATAACGAAATATAACCTAACCGAATCCATCTAGACCCTCGCTGGTAATGTTTTACAAAATCCCGGTCGTGTCGGCCCGTACTTCTCGGTGGGGACATTATATACGTCTATAACGTTATATACCCTAACCTAAGAGAACCTAACATCTCGGATGTAGTATTTTCCAACATTCCTGGCGGGTCGGCCCCTACTTCTAGGTGGGATCATTACATACGTCTATAACGTAATATAACCTAACGTAACACATCTAGCCCCTAGCTGGGAATGTTTTACAAAATCCCGCTTGTGTCGGCCCGTACATCTCGGCGAGGACATTATATACGTCTATAACGTTATATATCCTAACCTAAGGGAACCTAACATCTCGGATGTAGAATTTTCCAACATTTCTGGCGGGTCGGCCCCTACTTCTCGGTGGGCACATTATATACGTCTATATCGTAATATAACCTAACCTAACCCATCTAGACCCTCGCTGGTAATGTTTTACAAAATCCCGGTCGTGTCGGCCCGTACATCTCGGTGAGGACATTATATACGTCTATAACGTTATATATCCTAACCTAAGGGAACCTAACATCTCGGATGTAGTATTTTCCAACATTCCTGGCGGGTCGGCCCCTACTTCTCGGTGGGCACATTACATACGTCTATATCGTAATATAACCTAACCTAACCCATCTAGACCCTCGCTGGTAATGTTTTACAAAATCCCGATCGTGTCGGCCCGTACTTCTCGGTGGGGACATTATATACGTCTATAACGTTATATACCCTAACCTAAGAGAACCTAACATCTCGGATGTAGTATTTTCCAACATTCCTGGCGGGTCGGCCCCTACTTCTAGGTGGGATCATTACATACGTCTATAACGTAATATAACCTAACGTAACACATCTAGCCCCTAGCTGGGAATGTTTTACAAAATCCCGCTTGTGTCGGCCCGTACATCTCGGCGAGGACATTATATACGTCTATAAATTTATATATCCCAACCTAAGGGAACCTAACATCTCGGATGTAGTATTTTCCAACATTCCTGGCGGGTCGGCCCCTACTTCTCGGTGGGCACATTACATACGTCTATATCGTAAAATAACCTAACCGAATCCATCTAGACCCTCGCTGGTAATGTTTTACAAAATCCCGGTCGTGTCGGCCCGTACTTCTCGGTGGGGACATTATATACGTCTATAACGTTATATACCCTAACCTAAGAGAACCTAACATCTCGGATGTAGTATTTTCCAACATTCCTGGCGGGTCGGCCCCTGCTTCTAGGTGGGATCATTATATACGTCTATAACGAAATATAACCTAACCGAATCCATCTAGACCCTCGCTGGTAATGTTTTACAAAATCCCGGTCGTGTCGGCCCGTACTTCTCGGTGGGGACATTATATACGTCTATAACGTTATATACCCTAACCTAAGAGAACCTAACATCTCGGATGTAGTATTTTCCAACATTCCTGGCGGGTCGGCCCCTACTTCTAGGTGGGATCATTACATACGTCTATAACGTAATATAACCTAACGTAACACATCTAGCCCCTAGCTGGGAATGTTTTACAAAATCCCGCTTGTGTCGGCCCGTACATCTCGGCGAGGACATTATATACGTCTATAACGTTATATATCCTAACCTAAGGGAACCTAACATCTCGGATGTAGTATTTTCCAACATTCCTGGCGGGTCGGCCCCTACTTCTCGGTGGGCACATTATATACGTCTATATCGTAATATAACCTAACCTAGCCCATCTAGACCCTCGCTGGTAATGTTTTACAAAATCCCGGTCGTGTCGGCCCGTACTTCTCGGTGGGGACATTATATACGTCTATAACGTTATATACCCTAACCTAAGAGAACCTAACAGCTCGGATGTAGTATTTTCCAACATTCCTGGCGGATCGGCCCCTGCTTCTAGGTGGGATCATTATATACGTCTATAACGAAATATAACCTAACCGAATCCATCTAGACCCTCGCTGGTAATGTTTTACAAAATCCCGGTCGTGTCGGCCCGTACTTCTCGGTGGGGACATTATATACGTCTATAACGTTACATACCCTAACCTAAGAGAACCTAACATCTCGGATGTAGTATTCTCCAACATTCCTGGCGGGTCGGCGCCAATTCTCGGTGGGATCATTATATACGTCTATAACGTAATATAACCTAACGTAACACATCTAGCCCCTAGCTGGGAATGTTTTACAGAATCTCGTTCGTGTCGTCCCGTACGTCTCGGTGCGGACATTATATACGTCTATAACGTTATATATCCTAACCTGAGGGAACCTAACATCTCGGATGTAGTATTTTCCAACAATCCTGGCGGGTCGGCCCCTACTTCTCGGTGGGCACATTATATACGTCTATATCGTAATATAACCTAACCTAACCCATCTAGACCATCGCTGGTAATGTTTTACAAAATCCCTGTCGTGTCGGCCCGTACATTTCGGTGAGGACATTATATACGTCTATAACGTTATATATCCTAACCTAAGGCAACTTAACATCTCGCATGTAGAATTTTCCAACATTTCTGGCGGGTCGGCCCCTACTTCTCGGTGGGAACATTATATACGTCTATAACGTAATATAACCTAACCTAACCCACCTAGACCCTCGCTGGTAATGCTTCACAGAATCCCGTTCATGTCTTCCCGTACGTCTCGGTGCGGACATTATATACGTCTATAAATTTATATATCCTAACCTAAGGGAACATAACATCTCGGATGTAGTATTTTCCAACATTCCTGGCGGGTCGGCCCCTCCTTCTCGGTGGGCACATTACATACGTCTATATCGTAAAATAACCTATCCGAATCCATCTAGACCCCCGCTGGTAATGTTTTACAAAATCCCGGTTGTGTCGGCCCGTACATCTCGGCGAGGACATTATATACGTCTATAACGTTATATAACCTAACCTAAGGGAACCTAACATCTCGGATGTAGTATTTTCCAACATTCCTGGCGGGTCGGCCCCTACTTCTCGGTGGGCACATTATATACGTGTATATCGTAATATAACCTAACCTAACCCATCTAGACCCTTGCTGGTAATGTTTTACAAAATCGCGGTCGTGTCTGCCCCTACATCTCGGTGGGCACATTATTTACGTCTATATCGTAATATAACCTAACCTAACCCATCTAGACCCTCGCTGGTAATGTTTTACAAAATCGCGGTCGTGTCTGCCCGTACTTCTCGGTGGGGACATTATATACGTCTATAACGTTATATACCCTAACCTAAGAGAACCTAACATCTCGGATGTAGTATTTTCCAACATTCCTGGCGGGTCGGCTCCTACTTCTCGGTGGGCACATTATATACGTCTATATCGTAATATAACCTAACCTAACCCACCTAGACCCTCGCTGGTAATGTTTCACAGAATCCCGTTCATGTCTTCCCGTACGTCTCGGTGCGGACATTATATAAGTCTATAAATTTATATATCCTAACCTAAGGGAACCTAACATCTCGGATGTAGTATTTTCCAACATTCCTGGCGGGTCGGCCCCTACTTCTCGGTGGGCACATTATATAGGTCTATATCGTAATATAACCTAACCTAACCCATCTAGACCCTCGCTGGTAATGTTTTACAAAATCGGGGTCGTGTCTGCCCCTACTTCTCGGTGGGCTCATTATATACGTCTATATCGTAATATAACCTAACCTAACCCATCTAGACCCTCGCTGGTAATGTTTTACAAAATCCCGGTCGTGTCGGCCCGTACATCTCGGCGAGGACATTATATACGTCTATAACGTTATATATCCTAACCTAAGGGAACCTAACATCTCGGATGTAGTATTTTCCAACATTCCTGGCGGGTCGGCCCCTACTTCTCAGTGGGCACATTATATACGTCTATATCGTAATATAACCTAACCTAACCCATCTAGACCCTCGCTGGTAATGTTTTACAAAATCCCGGTCGTATCGGCCCGTACATCTCGGTGAGGACATTATATAAGTCTATAACGTTATATATCCTAACCTAAGCGGACCTAACATCTCGGATGTAGTATTTTCCAACATTCCTGGCGGGTCGGCCCCTACTTCTAGGTGGGATCATTACATACGTCTATAACGTAATATAACCTAACGTAACACATCTAGCCCCTCGTTGGTAATGTTTTACAAAATCCCGGTCGTGTCGGCCCGTACATCTCGGTGCGGATATTATATACGTCTATAAATTTATATATCCTAACCTAAGGGTACCTAACATCTCGGATGTAGTATTTTCCAACATTTCTGGCGGGTCGGCCCCTACTTCTCGGTGGGAACATTATATACGTCTATATCGTAATATAACCTAACCTAACCCACCTAGACCCTCGCTGATAATGTTTCACAGAATCCCGTTCATGTCTTCCCGTACGTCTCGGTGCGGACATTATATACGTCTATAAATTTATATATCCTAACCTAAGGGAACCTAATATCTCGGATGTAGTATTTTCCAACATTCCTGGCGGGTCGGCCCCTACTTCTCGGTGGGCAAATTATATACGTCTATATCGTAATATAACCTAACCTAAGCCATCTAGACCCTCGCTGGTAATGTTTTACAAAATGCCGTTCGTGTCGGCCCGTACATCTCGGTGAGGACATTATATACGTCTATAACGTTATATATCCGAACCTAAAGGAACCTAACATCTCGGATGTAGTATTTTCCAACATTCCTGGCGGGTCGGCCCCTACTTCTCGGTGGGATCATTATATACGTCTATAACGTAATATAACCTAACCTAACACATCTAGCCCCTAGCTGGGAATGTTTTACAGAATCCCGGTCGTGTCGTCCCGTACGTCTCGGTGCGGACATTATATACGTCTATAACGTTATATATCCTAACCTAAGAGAACCTAACATCTCGTATGTAGTATTTTCCAACATTCCTGGCGGGTCGACCCCTACTTCTAGGTGGGCACATTATATACGTCTATATCGTAATATAACCTGACCTAACCCATCTAGACCCTCGCTGGTAGTGTTTTACAAAATCCCGGTCGTGTCGGACCGTACATCTCGGTGAGGACATTATATACGTCTATAACGTTATATATCCTAACCTAAGTGAACCTAATATCTCGGATGTAGTATTTTCCAACATTCCTGGCGGGTCGGCCCCTACTTCTCGGTGGGCACATTATATACGTCTATATCGTAATATAACCTAACCTAACCCATCTAGACCCTCGTTGGTAATGTTTTACAAAATCCCGGTCGTGTCGGCCCGTACATCTCGGTGCGCACATTATATACGTCTATATTTTTATATATTCTAACCTAAGGGAACCTAACATCTCAGATGTAGTATTTTCCAATATTCCTGGCGGGTCGGCCCCTACTTCTCGGTGGGGACATTATATACGTCTATATCGTAATATAACCTAACCTAACCCACCTAGACCCTCGCTCGTAATGTTTCACAGAATCCCGTTCATGTCTTCCCGTACGTCTCGGTGCGGACATTATATACGTCTATAAATTTATATATCCTAACCTATGGGAACCTAACATCTCGGATGTAGTATTTCACACATTCCTGGCGGGTCGGCGCCAATTCTCGGTGGGATCATTATATATGTCTATAATGTAATATAACCTAACGTAACACATCTAGCCCCTAGCTGGGAATGTTTTACAGAATGCCGTTCGTGTCGTCCCGTACGTCTCGGTGCGGATATTATATACGTCTATAACGTTATATATCCTGACCTAAGGCAACTTAACATCTCGGATGTAGAATTTTCCACCATTTCTGGCGGGTCGGCCCCTACTTCTCGGTGGGCACATTATATACGTCTATATCGTAATATAACCTAACCTAACCCATCTAGACCCTTGCTGGTAATGTTTTACAAAATCGCGGTCGTGTCTGCCCCTACATCTCGGTGGGCACATTATTTACGTCTATATCGTAATATAACCTAACCTAACCCATCTAGACCCTCGCTGGTAATGTTTTACAAAATCCCGGTTGTGTCGGCCCGTACATCTCGGCGAGGACATTATATACGTCTATAACGTTATATAACCTAACCTAAGGGAACCTAACATCTCGGATGTAGTATTTTCCAACATTCCTGGCGGGTCGGCCCCTACTTCTCGGTGGGCACATTATATACGTCTATATCGTAATATAACCTAACCTAACCCATCTAGACCCTCGCTGGTAATGTTTTACAAAATCCCGGTCGTGTCGGCCCGTACATCTCGGTGAGGACATTATATAAGTCTATAACGTTATATATCCTAACCTAAGGGAACCTAATATCTCGGATGTAGTATTTTCCAACATTCCTGTCGGGTCGGCCCCTACTTCTCCGTGGGCACATTATATACGTCTATATCGTAATATAACCTAACCTAACCCATCTAGACCATCGCTGGTAATGTTTTACAAAATCCCTGTCGTGTCGGCCCGTACATTTCGGTGAGGACATTATATACGTCTATAACGTTATATATCCTAACCTAAGTAAACCTAACATCTCGGATGTAGTACTTTCCAACATTCCTGGCGGGTCGGCCCCTACTTCTCGGTGGGCACATTATATATGTCTATATCGTAATATAACCTAACCTAACCCACCTAGACCCTCGCTGATAATGTTTCACAGAATCCCGTTCATGTCTTCCCGTACGTCTCGGTGCGGACATTATATACGTCTATAAATTTATATATCCTAACCTAAGGGAACCTAATATCTCGGATGTAGTATTTTCCAACATTCCTGGCGGGTCGGCCCCTACTTCTCGGTGGGCAAATTATATACGTCTATATCGTAATATAACCTAACCTAAGCCATCTAGACCCTCGCTGGTAATGTTTTACAAAATGCCGTTCGTGTCGGCCCGTACATCTCGGTGAGGACATTATATACGTCTATAACGTTATATATCCGAACCTAAAGGAACCTAACATCTCGGATGTAGTATTTTCCAACATTCCTGGCGGGTCGGCCCCTACTTCTCGGTGGGATCATTATATACGTCTATAACGTAATATAACCTAACCTAACACATCTAGCCCCTAGCTGGGAATGTTTTACAGAATCCCGGTCGTGTCGTCCCGTACGTCTCGGTGCGGACATTATATACGTCTATAACGTTATATATCCTAACCTAAGAGAACCTAACATCTCGTATGTAGTATTTTCCAACATTCCTGGCGGGTCGACCCCTACTTCTAGGTGGGCACATTATATACGTCTATATCGTAATATAACCTAACCTAACCTATCTAGACCCTCGCTGGTAATGTTTTACAAAATCCCGGTCGTGTCGGCCCGTACTTCTCGGTGGGGACATTATATACGTCTATTAAGTTATATACCCTAACCTAAGAGAACCTAACATCTCGGATGTAGTATTTTCCAACATTCCTGGCGGGTCGGCCCCTACTTCTAGGTGGGATCATTACATACGTCTATAACGTAATATAACCTAACGTAACACATCTAGCCCCTAGCTGGGAATGTTTTACAAAATCCCGCTTGTGTCGGCCCGTACATCTCGGCGAGGACATTATATACGTCTATAACGTTATATATCCTAACCTAAGGGAACCTAACATCTCGGATGTAGTATTTTCCAACATTCCTGGCGGGTCGGCCCCTACTTCTCGGTGGGCACATTATATACGTCTATATCGTAATATAACCTAACCTAACCCATCTAGACCCTCGTTGGTAATGTTTTACAAAATCCCGGTCGTGTCGGCCCGTACATCTCGGTGCGCACATTATATACGTCTATATTTTTATATATTCTAACCTAAGGGAACCTAACATCTCGGATGTAGTATTTTCCAATATTCCTGGCGGGTCGGCCCCTGCTTCTAGGTGGGATCATTATATACGTCTATAACGAAATATAACCTAACCGAATCCATCTAGACCCTCGCTGGTAATGTTTTACAAAATCCCGGTCGTGTCGGCCCGTACTTCTCGGTGGGGACATTATATACGTCTATAACGTTATATATCCTAACCTAAGTGAACCTAACATCTCGGATGTAGTATTTTCCAACATTCCTGGCGGGTCGGCCCCTACTTCTCGGTGGGCAAATTATATACGTCTATATCGTAATATAACCTAACCTAAGCCATCTAGACCCTCGCTGGTAATGTTTTACAAAATGCCGTTCGTGTCGGCCCGTACATCTCGGTGAGGACATTATATACGTCTATAACGTTATATATCCGAACCTAAAGGAACCTAACATCTCGGATGTAGTATTTTCCAACATTCCTGGCGGGTCGGCCCCTACTTCTCGGTGGGATCATTATATACGTCTATAACGTAATATAACCTAGCCTAACACATCTAGCCCCTAGCTGGGAATGTTTTACAGAATCCCGGTCGTGTCGTCCCGTACGTCTCGGTGCGGACATTATATACGTCTATAACGTTATATATCCTAACCTAAGAGAACCTAACATCTCGTATGTAGTATTTTCCAACATTCCTGGCGGGTCGACCCCTACTTCTAGGTGGGCACATTATATACGTCTATATCGTAATATAACCTAACCTAACCTATCTAGACCCTCGCTGGTAATGTTTTACAAAATCCCGGTCGTGTCGGCCCGTACTTTTCCGTGGGGACCTCATATACGTCTATAACTTTATATATCCTAACCTGAGGGAACCTAACATCTCGGATGTAGTATTTTCCAACATTCCTGGTGGGTCGGCCCCTACTTCTCGGTGGGCACATTATATACGTCTATATCGTAATATAACCTGACCTAACCCATCTAGACCCTCGCTGGTAATGTTTTACAAAATCCCGGTCGTGTCGGACCGTACATCTCGGTGAGGACATTATATACGTCTATAACGTTATATATCCTAACCTAAGTGAACCTAATATCTCGGATGTAGTATTTTCCAACATTCCTGGCGGGTCGGCCCCTACTTCTCGGTGGGCACATTATATACGTCTATATCGTAATATAACCTAACCTAACCCATCTAGACCCTCGTTGGTAATGTTTTACAAAATCCCGGTCGTGTCGGCCCGTACATCTCGGTGCGCACATTATATACGTCTATATTTTTATATATTCTAACCTAAGGGAACCTAACATCTCAGATGTAGTATTTTCCAATATTCCTGGCGGGTCGGCCCCTACTTCTCGGTGGGGACATTATATACGTCTATATCGTAATATAACCTAACCTAACCCACCTAGACCCTCGCTGGTAATGTTTCACAGAATCCCGTTCATGTCTTCCCGTACGTCTCGGTGCGGACATTATATACGTCTATAAATTTATATATCCTAACCTATGGGAACCTAACATCTCGGATGTAGTATTTCACACATTCCTGGCGGGTCGGCGCCAATTCTCGGTGGGATCATTATATATGTCTATAATGTAATATAACCTAACGTAACACATCTAGCCCCTAGCTGGGAATGTTTTACAGAATCCCGTTCGTGTCGTCCCGTACGTCTCGGTGCGGATATTATATACGTCTATAACGTTATATATCCTGACCTAAGGCAACTTAACATCTCGGATGTAGAATTTTCCACCATTTCTGGCGGGTCGGCCCCTACTTCTCGGTGGGCACATTATATACGTCTATATCGTAATATAACCTAACCTAACCCATCTAGACCCTTGCTGGTAATGTTTTACAAAATCGCGGTCGTGTCTGCCCCTACATCTCGGTGGGCACATTATTTACGTCTATATCGTAATATAACCTAACCTAACCCATCTAGACCCTCGCTGGTAATGTTTTACAAAATCGCGGTCGTGTCTGCCCGTACTTCTCGGTGGGGACATTATATACGTCTATAACGTTATATACCCTAACCTAAGAGAACCTAACATCTCGGATGTAGTAATTTCCAACAATCCTGGCGGGTCGGCCCCTACTTCTCGGTGGGCACATTATATACGTCTATATCGTAATATAACCTGACCTAACCCATCTAGACCCTCGCTGGTAATGTTTTACAAAATCCCGGTCGTGTCGGACCGTACATCTCGGTGAGGACATTATATACGTCTATAACGTTATATATCCTAACCTAAGTGAAACTAACATCTCGGATGTAGTATTTTCCAACATTCCTGGCGGGTCGGCCCCTACTTCTCGGTAGGCACATTATATACGTCTAAATCGTAGTATAACCTAACCTAACCCACCTAGACCCTCGCTGGTAATGCTTCACAGAATCCCGTTCATGTCTTCCCGTACGTCTCGGTGCGGACATTATATACGTCTATAAATTTATATATCCTAACCTAAGGGAACCTAATATCTCGGATGTAGTATTTTCCAACATTCCTGGCGGGTCGGCCCCTACTTCTCCGTGGGCTCATTATATACGTCTATATCGTAATATAACCTAACCTAACCCATCTAGACCATCGCTGGTAATGTTTTACAAAATCCCTGTCGTGTCGGCCCGTACATTTCGGTGAGGACATTATATACGTCTATAACGTTATATATCCTAACCTAAGTGAACCTAACATCTCGGATGTAGTATTTTCCAACATTCCTGGCGGGTCGGCCCCTACTTCTCGGTGGGCACATTATATATGTCTATATCGTAATATAACCTAACCTAACCCACCTAGACCCTCGCTGGTAATGTTTCACAGAATCCCGTTCATGTCTTCCCGTACGTCTCGGTGCGGACATTATATACGTCTATAAATTTATATATCCTAACCTAAGGGAACCTAATATCTCGGATGTAGTATTTTCCAACATTCCTGGCGGGTCGGCCCCTACTTCTAGGTGGGATCATTACATAAGTCTATAACGTAATATAACCTAACGTAACACATCTAGCCCCTAGCTGGTAATGTTTTACAAAATCCCGGTCGTGTGGGCCCGTACATCTCGGTGAGGACATTATATACGTCAATAACGTTATATATCCTAACCTAAGGGAACCTCATATCTCGGATGTAGTATTTCACAACATTCCTGGCGGGTCGGCGCCACTTCTCGGTGGGATCATTATATACGTCTATAACGTAATATAACCTAACGTAACACATCTAGCCCCTAGCTGGGAATGTTTTACAGAATCCCGTTCGTGTCGTCCCGTACGTCTCGGTGCGGACATTATATACGTCTATAACGTTATATATCCTAACCTAAGGCAACTTAACATCTCGGATGTAGAATTTTCCAACATTTCTGGCTGGTCGGCCCCTACTTCTCGGTGGGAACATTATATACGTCTATAACGTAATATAACCTAACCTAACCCACCTAGACGCTCGCTGGTAATGCTTCACACAATCCCGTTCATGTCTTCCCGTACGTCTCGGTGCGGACATTATATACGTCTATAAATTTATATATCCCAACCTAAGGGAACCTAACATCTCGGATGTAGTATTTTCCAACATTCCTGGCGGGTCGGCCCCTACTTCTCGGTGGGCACATTACATACGTCTATATCGTAAAATAACCTAACCGAATCCATCTAGACCCTCGCTGGTAATGTTTTACAAAATCCCGGTCGTGTCGGCCCGTACATCTCGGTGGGGACATTATATACGTCTATAACGTTATATACCCTAACCTAAGAGAACCTAACATCTCGGATGTAGTATTTTCCAACATTCCTGGCGGGTCGGCCCCTGCTTCTAGGTGGGATCATTATATACGTCTATAACGAAATATAACCTAACCGAATCCATCTAGACCCTCGCTGGTAATGTTTTACAAAATCCCGGTCGTGTCGGCCCGTACTTCTCGGTGGGGACATTATATACGTCTATAACGTTATATACCCTAACCTAAGAGAACCTAACATCTCGGATGTAGTATTTTCCAACATTCCTGGCGGGTCGGCCCCTACTTCTAGGTGGGATCATTACATACGTCTATAACGTAATATAACCTAACGTAACACATCTAGCCCCTAGCTGGGAATGTTTTACAAAATCCCGCTTGTGTCGGCCCGTACATCTCGGCGAGGACATTATATACGTCTATAACGTTATATATCCTAACCTAAGGGAACCTAACATCTCGGATGTAGTATTTTCCAACATTCCTGGCGGGTCGGCCCCTACTTCTCAGTGGGCACATTATATACGTCTATATCGTAATATAACCTAACCTAACCCATCTAGACCCTCGCTGGTAATGTTTTACAAAATCCCGGTCGTGTCGGCCCGTACTTCTCGGTGGGGACATTATATACGTCTATAACGTTATATACCCTAACCTAAGAGAACCTAACATCTCGGATGTAGTATTTTCCAACATTCCTGGCGGGTCGGCCCCTGCTTCTAGGTGGGATCATTATATACGTCTATAACGAAATATAACCTAACCGAATCCATCTAGACCCTCGCTGGTAATGTTTTACAAAATCCCGGTCGTGTCGGCCCGTACTTCTCGGTGGGGACATTATATACGTCTATAACGTTATATATCCTAACCTAAGTGAACCTAACATCTCGGATGTAGTATTTTCCAACATTCCTGGCGGGTCGGCCCCTACTTCTCGGTCGGCACATTATATACGTCTAAATCGTAGTATAACCTAACCTAACCCACCTAGACCCTCGCTGGTAATGCTTCACAGAATCCCGTTCATGTCTTCCCGTACGTCTCGGTGCGGACATTATATACGTCTATAAATTTATATATCCTAACCTAAGGGAACCTAATATCTCGGATGTAGTATTTTCCAACATTCCTGGCGGGTCGGCCCCTACTTCTCCGTGGGCTCATTATATACGTCTATATCGTAATATAACCTAACCTAACCCATCTAGACCATCGCTGGTAATGTTTTACAAAATCCCTGTCGTGTCGGCCCGTACATTTCGGTGAGGACATTATATACGTCTATAACGTTATATATCCTAACCTAAGTGAACCTAACATCTCGGATGTAGTATTTTCCAACATTCCTGGCGGGTCGGCCCCTACTTCTCGGTGGGCACATTATATATGTCTATATCGTAATATAACCTAACCTAACCCACCTAGACCCTCGCTGGTAATGTTTCACAGAATCCCGTTCATGTCTTCCCGTACGTCTCGGTGCGGACATTATATACGTCTATAAATTTATATATCCTAACCTAAGGGAACCTAATATCTCGGATGTAGTATTTTCCAACATTCCTGGCGGGTCGGCCCCTACTTCTCGGTGGGCAAATTATATACGTCTATATCGTAATATAACCTAACCTAAGCCATCTAGACCCTCGCTGGTAATGTTTTACAAAATGCCGTTCGTGTCGGCCCGTACATCTCGGTGAGGACATTATATACGTCTATAACGTTATATATCCGAACCTAAAGGAACCTAACATCTCGGATGTAGTATTTTCCAACATTCCTGGCGGGTCGGCCCCTACTTCTCGGTGGGATCATTGTATACGTCTATAACGTAATATAACCTAACCTAACACATCTAGCCCCTAGCTGGGAATGTTTTACAGAATCCCGGTCGTGTCGTCCCGTACATCTCGGTGCGGACATTATATACGTCTATAACGTTATATATCCTAACCTAAGGCAACTTTACATCTCGGATGTAGTATTTTCCAACATTCCTGGCGGGTCGGGTCCTACTTCTCGGTGGGCACATTATATACGTCTATATCGTAATATAACCTAACCTAACCCATCTAGACCCTCGCTGGTAATGTTTTACAAAATCCCGGTCGTATCGGCCCGTACATCTCGGTGAGGACATTATATACGTCTATAACGTTATATATCCTAACCTAATGCAACTTAACATCTCGTATGTAGAATTTTCCAACATTTCTGGCGGGTCGGCCCCTACTTCTCGGTGGGAACATTATATACGTCTATAACGTAATATAACCTAACCTAACCCACCTAGACCCTCGCTGGTAATGCTTCACAGAATCCCGTTCATATCTTCCCGTACGTCTCGGTGCGGACATTATATACGTCTATAAATTTATATATCCTAACCTAAGGGAACATAACATCTCGTATGTAGTATTTTCCAACATTCCTGGCGGGTCGGCCCATACTTCTCGGTGGGCACATTACATACTTCTATATCGTAATATAACCTAACCGAAACCATCTAGACCCTCGCTGGTAATGTTTTACAAAATCCCGGTCGTGTCGGCCCGTACTTCACGGTGGGGACATTATATACGTCTATAACGTTATATACCCTAACCTAAGAGAACCTAACACCTCGGATGTAGTATTTTCCAACATTCCTGGCAGGTCGGCCCCTACTTCTCGGTGGGCACATTGTATACGTCTATATCGTAATATAACCTAACCTAACCCATCTAGACACTCGCTGGTAATGTTTTACAAAATCCCGGTCGTGTCGGCCCGTACATCTCGGTGAGGACATTATATACGTCTATAACGTTATATATCCTAACCTAAGGGAACCTAACATCTCGGATGTAGTATTTTCCAACATTCCTGGCGGGTCGGCCCCTACTTCTCGGTAGGCACATTATATACGTCTATATCGTAGTATAACCTAACCTAACCCACCTAGACCCTCGCTGGTAATGCTTCACAGAATCCCGTTCATGTCTTCCCGTACGTCTCGGTGCGGACATTATATACGTCTATAAATTTATATATCCTAACCTAAGGGAACCTAATATCTCGGATGTAGTATTTTCCAACATTCCTGGCGGGTCGGCCCCTACTTCTAGGTGGGATCATTACATAAGTCTATAACGTAATATAACCTAACGTAACACATCTAGCCCCTAGCTGGTAATGTTTTACAAAATCCCGGTCGTGTGGGCCCGTACATCTCGGTGAGGACATTATATACGTCAATAACGTTATATATCCTAACCTAAGGGAACCTCATATCTCGGATGTAGTATTTCACAACATTCCTGGCGGGTCGGCCCCTGCTTCTAGGTGGGATCATTATATACGTCTATAACGAAATATAACCTAACCGAATCCATCTAGACCCTCGCTGGTGATGTTTTACAAAATCCCGGTCGTGTCGGCCCGTACTTCTCGGTGGGGACATTATATACGTCTATAACGTTATATACCCTAACCTAAGAGAACCTAACATCTCGGATGTAGTATTTTCCAACATTCCTGGCGGGTCGGCCCCTACTTCTAGGTGGGATCATTACATACGTCTATAACGTAATATAACCTAACGTAACACATCTAGCCCCTAGCTGGGAATGTTTTACAAAATCCCGCTTGTGTCGGCCCGTACATCTCGGCGAGGACATTATATACGTCTATAACGTTATATATCCTAACCTAAGGGAACCTAACATCTCGGATGTAGTATTTTCCAACATTCCTGGCGGGTCGGCCCCTACTTCTCAGTGGGCACATTATATACGTCTATATCGTAATATAACCTAACCTAACCCATCTAGACCCTCGCTGGTAATGTTTTACAAAATCCCGGTCGTGTCGGCCCGTACTTCTCGGTGGGGACATTATATACGTCTATAACGTTATATACCCTAACCTAAGAGAACCTAACATCTCGGATGTAGTATTTTCCAACATTCCTGGCGGGTCGGCCCCTGCTTCTAGGTGGGATCATTATATACGTCTATAACGAAATATAACCTAACCGAATCCATCTAGACCCTCGCTGGTAATGTTTTACAAAATCCCGGTCGTGTCGGCCCGTACTTCTCGGTGGGGACATTATATACGTCTATAACGTTATATACCCTAACCTAAGAGAACCTAACATCTCGGATGTAGTATTTTCCAACATTCCTGGCGGGTCGGCCCCTACTTCTAGGTGGGATCATTACATACGTCTATAACGTAATATAACCTAACGTAACACATCTAGCCCCTAGCTGGGAATGTTTTACAAAATCCCGCTTGTGTCGGCCCGTACATCTCGGCGAGGACATTATATACGTCTATAACGTTATATATCCTAACCTAAAGGAACCTAACATCTCGGATGTAGTATTTTCCAACATTCCTGGCGGGTCGGCCCCTACTTCTCAGTGGGCACATTATATACGTCTATATCGTAATATAACCTAACCTAACCCATCTAGACCCTCGCTGGTAATGTTTTACAAAATCCCGGTCGTGTCGGCCCGTACATCTCGGTGAGGACATTATATAAGTCTATAACGTTATATATCCTAACCTAAGCGAACCTAACATCTCGGATGTAGTATTTTCCAACATTCCTGGCGGGTCGGCCCCTACTTCTAGGTGGGATCATTACATACGTCTATAACGTAATATAACCTAACGTAACACATCTAGCCCCTCGTTGGTAATGTTTTACAAAATCCCGGTCGTGTCGGCCCGTACATCTCGGTGCGGACATTATATACGTCTATAAATTTATATATCCTAACCTAAGGGTACCTAACATCTCGGATGTAGTATTTTCCAATATTCCTGCTGGGTCGGCCCCTACTTCTCGGTGGTGACATTATATACGTCTATATCGTAATATAACCTAACCTAACCCACCTAGACCCTCGCCGGTAATGTTTCACAGAATCCCGTTCATGTCTTCCCGTACGTCTCGGTGCGGACATTATATACGTCTATAAATTTATATATCCCAACCTAAGGGAACCTAACATCTCGGATGTAGTATTTTCCAACATTCCTGGCGGGTCGGCCCCTACTTCTCGGTGGGCACATTATATACGTCTATAACGTAATATAACCTAACCTAACCCACCTAGACCCTCGCTGGTAATGCTTCACACAATCCCGTTCATGTCTTCCCGTACGTCTCGGTGCGGACATTATATACGTCTATAAATTTATATATCCCAACCTAAGGGAACCTAACATCTCGCATGTAGTATTTTCCAACATTCCTGGCGGGTCGGCCCCTACTTCTCGGTGGGCACATTACATACGTCTATATCGTAAAAGAACCTAACCGAATCCATCTAGACCCTCGCTGGTAATGTTTTACAAAATCCCGGTCGTATCGGGCCGTACATCTCGGTGAGGACATTATATACGTCTATAACGTTATATATCCTAACCTAATGCAACTTAACATCTCGTATGTAGAATTTTCCAACATTTCTGGCGGGTCGGCCCCTACTTCTCGGTGGGAACATTATATACGTCTATAACGTAATATAACCTAACCTAACCCACCTAGACCCTCGCTGGTAATGCTTCACAGAATCCCGTTCATGTCTTCCCGTAAGTCTCGGTGCGGACATTATATACGTCTATAAATTTATATGTCCTAACCTAAGGGAACATAACATCTCGTATGTAGTATTTTCCAACATTCCTGGCGGGTCGGCCCATACTTCTCGGTGGGCACATTACATACTTCTATATCGTAATATAACCTAACCTAACCCATCTAGACCATCGCTGGTAATGTTTTACAAAATCCCTGTCGTGTCGGCCCGTACATTTCGGTGAGGACATTATATACGTCTATAACGTTATATATCCTAACCTAAGTGAACCTAACATCTCGGATGTAGTATTTTCCAACATTCCTGGCGGGTCGGCCCCTACTTCTCGGTGGGATCATTATATACGTCTATAACGTAATATAACCTAACCTAACACATCTAGCCCCTAGCTGGGAATGTTTTACAGAATCCCGGTCGTGTCGTCCCGTACGTCTCGGTGCGGACATTATATACGTCTATAACGTTATATATCCTAACCTAAGGCAACTTTACATCTCGGATGTAGTATTTTCCAACATTCCTGGCGGGTCGGCTCCTACTTCTCGGTGGGCACATTATATACGTCTATATCGTAATATAACCTAACCTAACCCATCTAGACCCTCGCTGGTAATGTTTTACAAAATCCCGGTCGTATCGGGCCGTACATCTCGGTGAGGACATTATATACGTCTATAACGTTATATATCCTAACCTAATGCAACTTAACATCTCGTATGTAGAATTTTCCAACATTTCTGGCGGGTCGGCCCCTACTTCTCGGTGGGAACATTATATACGTCTATAACGTAATATAACCTAACCTAACCCACCTAGACCCTCGCTGGTAATGCTTCACAGAATCCCGTTCATGTCTTCCCGTAAGTCTCGGTGCGGACATTATATACGTCTATAAATTTATATGTCCTAACCTAAGGGAACATAACATCTCGTATGTAGTATTTTCCAACATTCCTGGCGGGTCGGCCCATACTTCTCGGTGGGCACATTACATACTTCTATATCGTAATATAACCTAACCGAACCCATCTAGACCCTCGCTGGTAATGTTTTACAAAATCCCGGTCGTGTCGGCCCGTACTTCTCGGTGGGGACATTATATACGTCTATAACGTTATATACCCTAACCTAAGAGAACCTAACATCTCGGATGTAGTATTTTCCAACATTCCTGGCAGGTCGGCACCTACTTCTCGGTGGGCACATTGTATACGTCTATATCGTAATATAACCTAACCTAACCCATCTAGACACTCGCTGGTAATGTTTTACAAAATCCCGGTCGTGTCGGCCCGTACATCTCGGTGAGGACATTATATACGTCTATAACGTTATATATCCTAACCTAAGGGAACCTAAAATCTCGGATGTAGTATTTTCCAACATTCCTGGCGGGCCGGCCCCTACTTCTCGGTAGGCACATTATATACGTCTATATCGTAGTATAACCTAACCTAACCCACCTAGACCCTCGCTGGTAATGCTTCACAGAATCCCGTTCATGTCTTCCCGTACGTCTCGGTGCGGACATTATATACGTCTATAAATTTATATATCCTAACCTAAGGGAACATAACATCTCGTATGTAGTATTTTCCAACATTCCTGGCGGGTCGGCCCATACTTCTCGGTGGGCACATTACATACTTCTATATCGTAATATAACCTAACCGAACCCATCTAGACCCTCGCTGGTAATGTTTTACAAAATCCCGGTCGTGTCGGCCCGTACTTCTCGGTGGGGACATTATATACGTCTATAACGTTATATACCCTAACCTAAGAGAACCTAACATCTCGGATGTAGTATTTTCCAACATTCCTGGCGGGTCGGCTCCTACTTCTCGGCGGGCACATTATATACGTCTATATCGTAATATAACCTAACCTAACCCATCTAGACCCTCGCTGGTAATGTTTTACAAAATCCCGGTCGTATCGGCCCGTACATCTCGGTGAGGACGTTATATACGTCTATAACGTTATATATCCTAACCTAATGCAACTTAACATCTCATATGTAGAATTTTCCAACATTTCTGGCGGGTCGGCCCCTACTTCTCGGTGGGAACATTATATACGTCTATAACGTAATATAACCTAACCTAACCCACCTAGACCCTCGCTGGTAATGCTTCACAGAATCCCGTTCATGTCTTCCCGTACGTCTCGGTGCGGACATTATATACATCTATAAATTTATATGTCCTAACCTAAGGGAACATAACATCTCGTATGTAGTATTTTCCAACATTCCTGGCGGGTCGGCCCATACTTCTCGGTGGGCACATTACATACTTCTATATCGTAATATAACCTAACCGAACCCATCTAGACCCTCGCTGGTAATGTTTTACAAAATCCCGGTCGTGTCGGCCCGTACTTCTCGGTGGGGACATTATATACGTCTATAACGTTATATACCCTAACCTAAGAGAACCTAACATCTCGGATGTAGTATTTTCCAACATTCCTGGCAGGTCGGCCCCTACTTCTCGGTGGGCACATTGTATACGTCTATATCGTAATATAACCTAACCTAACCCATCTAGACACTCGCTGGTAATGTTTTACAAAATCCCGGTCGTGTCGGCCCGTACATCTCGGTGAGGACATTATATACGTCTATAACGTTATATATCCTAACCTAAGGGAACCTAACATCTCGGATGTAGTATTTTCCAACATTCCTGGCGGGTCGTCCCCTACTTCTCCGTAGGCACATTATATACGTCTATATCGTAGTATAACCTAACCTAACCCACCTAGACCCTCGCTGGTAATGCTTCACAGAATCCCGTTCATGTCTTCCCGTACGTCTCGGTGCGGACATTATATACGTCTATAAATTTATATATCCTAACCTAAGGGAACCTAATATCTCGGATGTAGTATTTTCCAACATTCCTGGCGGGTCGGCCCCTACTTCTCCGTGGGCACATTATATACGTCTATATCGTAATATAACCTAACCTAACCCATCTAGACCATCGCTGGTAATGTTTTACAAAATCCCTGTCGTGTCGGCCCGTACATTTCGGTGAGGACATTATATACGTCTATAACGTTATATATCCTAACCTAAGTGAACCTAACATCTCGGATGTAGTATTTTCCAACATTCCTGGCGGGTCGGCCCCTACTTCTCGGTGGGCACATTATATATGTCTATATCGTAATATAACCTAACCTAACCCACCTAGACCCTCGCTGGTAATGTTTCACAGAATCCCGTTCATGTCTTCCCGTACGTCTCGGTGCGGACATTATATACGTCTATAAATTTATATATCCTAACCTAAGGGAACCTAATATCTCGGATGTAGTATTTTCCAACATTCCTGCCGGGTCGGCCCCTGCTTCTCGGTGGGCACATTATATACGTCTATAACGTAATATAACCTAACCTAACCCATCTAGACCATCGCTGGTAATGTTTTACAAAATCCCGGTCGTGTCTGCCCGTACTTCTCGGTGGGGTCATTATATACGTCTATAACGTTATATATCCTAACCTAAGAGAACCTAACATCTCGGATGTAGTATTTTCCAACATTCCTCGCGGGTCGGATCCTACTTCTCGGTGGGCACATTATATACGTCTATATCGTAATATAACCTAACCTAACCCATCTAGACACTCGCTGGTAATGTTTTACAAAATCCCGGTCGTTTCGGCCCGTACTTTTCCGTGGGGACCTCATATACGTCTATAACTTTATATATCCTAACCTGAGGGAACCTAACATTTCGGATGTAGTATTTTCCAACATTCCTGGCGGGTCGGCCCCTACTTCTCGGTGGGCAAATTATATACGTCTATATCGTAATATAACCTAACCTAAGCCATCTAGAGCCTCGCTGGTAATGTTTTACAAAATGCCGTTCGTGTCGGCCCGTACATCTCGGTGAGGACATTATATACGTCTATAACGTTATATATCCTAACCTAAGTGAACCTAACATCTCGGATGTAGTATTTTCCAACATTCCTGGCGGGTCGGCCCCTACTTCTCGGTAGGCACATTATATACGTCTATATCGTAGTATAACCTAACCTAACCCACCTAGACCCTCGCTGGTAATGCTTCACAGAATCCCGTTCATGTCTTCCCGTACGTCTCGCTGCGGACATTATATACGTCTATAAATTTATATATCCTAACCTAAGGGAACCTAATATCTCGGATGTAGTATTTTCCAACATTCCTGGCGGGTCGGCCCCTACTTCTCCGTGGGCACATTATATACGTCTATATCGTAATATAACCTAACCTAACCCATCTAGACACTCGCTGGTAATGTTTTACAAAATCCCGGTCGTGTCGGCCCGTACTTTTCCGTGGGGACCTCATATACGTCTATAACTTTATATATCCTAACCTGAGGGAACCTAACATCTCGGATGTAGTATTTTCCAACATTCCTGGCGGGTCGGCCCCTACTTCTCGGTGGGATCATTATATACGTCTATAACGTAATATAACCTAACCTAACACATCTAGACCCTAGCTGGGAATGTTTTACAGAATCCCGTTCGTGTCGTCCCGTACGTCTCGGTGCGGATATTATATACGTCTATAACGTTATATATCCTGACCTAAGGCAACTTAACATCTCGGATGTAGAATTTTCCAACATTTCTGGCTGGTCGGCCCCTACTTCTCGGTGGGAACATTATATACGTCTATAACGTAATATAACCTAACCTAACCCACCTAGACCATCGCTGGTAATGCTTCACACAATCCCGTTCATGTCTTCCCGTACGTCTCGGTGCGGACATTATATACGTCTATAAATTTATATATCCCAACCTAAGGGAACCTAACATCTCGGATGTAGTATTTTCCAACATTCCTGGCGGGTCGGCCCCTACTTCTCGGTGGGCACATTACATACGTCTATATCGTAAAAGAACCTAACCGAATCCATCTAGACCCTCGCTGGTAATGTTTTACAAAATCCCGGTCGTGTCGGCCCGTACTTCTCGGTGGGGACATTATATACGTCTATAACGTTATATACCCTAACCTAAGAGAACCTAACATCTCGGATGTAGTATTTTCCAACATTCCTGGCGGGTCGGCCCCTACTTCTCGGTGGGCACATTATATACGTCTATAACGAAATATAACCTAACCGAATCCATCTAGACCCTCGCTGGTAATGTTTTACAAAATCCCGGTCGTGTCGGCCCGTACTTCTCGGTGGGGACATTATATACGTCTATAACGTTATATACCCTAACCTAAGAGAACCTAACATCTCGGATGTAGTATTTTCCAACATTCCTGGCGGGTCGGCCCCTACTTCTAGGTGGGATCATTACATACGTCTATAACTGAATATAACCTAACGTAACACATCTAGCCCCTAGCTGGGAATGTTTTACAAAATCCCGCTTGTGTCGGCCCGTACATCTCGGCGAGGACATTATATACGTCTATAACGTTATATATCCTAACCTAAGGGAACCTAACATCTCGGATGTAGTATTTTCCAACATTCCTGGCGGGTCGGCCCCTACTTCTCGGTGGGCACATTATATAGGTCTATATCGTAATATAACCTAACCTAACCCATCTAGACCCTCGCTGGTAATGTTTTACAAAATCGCGGTCGTGTCTGCCCCTACATCTCGGTGGGCACATTATTTACGTCTATATCGTAATATAACCTAACCTAACCCATCTAGACCCTCGCTGGTAATGTTTTACAAAATCGCGGTCGTGTCTGCCCGTACATCTCGGTGAGGACATTATATAAGTCTATAACGTTATATATCCTAACCTAAGGGAACCTAACATCTCGGATGTAGTATTTTCCAACATTCCTGGCGGGTCGGCCCCTACTTCTAGGTGGGATCATTACATAAGTTTATAATGTAATATAACCTAACGTAACACATCTAGCCCCTAGCTGGGAATGTTTTACAAAATCCCGGTTGTGTCGGCCCGTACATCTCGGCGAGGACATTATATACGTCTATAACGTTATATATCCTAACCTAAGGGAACCTAACATCTCGGATGTAGTATTTTCCAACATTCCTGGCGGGTCGGCCCCTACTTCTCGGTGGGCACATTATATACGTATATATCGTAATATAACCTAACCTAACCCACCTAGACCCTCGCTGGTAATGTTTCACAGAATCCCATTCGTGTCTTCCCGTACGTCTCGGTGCGGAAATTATATACGTCTATAAATTTATATATCCTAACCTAAGGGAACCTAACATCTCGGATGTAGTATTTCACAACATTCCTGGCGGGTCGGCGCCAATTCTCGGTGGGATCATTATATACGTCTATAACGTAATATAACCTAACGTAACACATCTAGCCCCTAGCTGGGAATGTTTTACAGAATCTCGTTCGTGTCGTCCCGTACGTCTCGGTGCGGACATTATATACGTCTATAACGTTATATATCCTAACCTAAGGGAACCTAACATCTCGGATGTAGTATTTTCCAACATTCCTGGCGGGTCGGCCCCTACTTCTAGGTGGGATCATTACATAAGTCTATAACGTAATATAACCTAACGTAACACATCTAGCCCCTAGCTGGGAATGTTTTACAAAATCCCGGTTGTGTCGGCCCGTACATCTCGGCGAGGACATTATATACGTCTATAACGTTATATATCCTAACCTAAGGGAACCTAACATCTCGGATGTAGTATTTTCCAACATTCCTGGCGGGTCGGCCCCTACTTCTCGGTGGGCACATTATATACGTATATATCGTAATATAACCTAACCTAACCCACCTAGACCCTCGCTGGTAATGTTTCACAGAATCCCATTCGTGTCTTCCCGTACGTCTCGGTGCGGAAATTATATACGTCTATAAATTTATATATCCTAACCTAAGGGAACCTAACATCTCGGATGTAGTATTTCACAACATTCCTGGCGGGTCGGCGCCAATTCTCGGTGGGATCATTATATACGTCTATATCGTAGTATAACCTAACCTAACCCACCTAGACCCTCGCTGGTAATGTTTCACAGAATCCCGTTCATGTCTTCCCGTACGTCTCGGTGCGGACATTATATACGTCTATAAATTTATATATCCTAACCTAAGGGAACCTAATATCTCGGATGTAGTATTTTCCAACATTCCTGGCGGGTCGGCCCCTACTTCTCCGTGGGCACATTATATACGTCTATATCGTAATATAACCTAACCTAACCCATCTAGACCATCGCTGGTAATGTTTTACAAAATCCCTGTCGTGTCGGCCCGTACATTTCGGTGAGGACATTATATACGTCTATAACGTTATATATCCTAACCTAAGGCAACTTAACATCTCGGATGTAGAATTTTCCAACATTTCTGGCGGGTCGGCCCCTACTTCTCGGTGGGAACATTATATACGTCTATAACGTAATATAACCTAACCCAACCCACCTAGACCCTCGCTGGTAATGCTTCACAGAATCCCGTTCATGTCTTCCCGTACGTCTCGGTGCGGACATTATATACGTCTATAAATTTATATATCCTAACCTAAGGGAACCTAATATCTCGGATGTAGTATTTTCCAACATTCCTGGCGGGTCGGCCCCTACTTCTCCGTGGGCACATTATATACGTCTATATCGTAATATAACCTAACCTAACCCATCTAGACCATCGCTGGTAATGTTTTACAAAATCCCTGTCGTGTCGGCCCGTACATTTCGGTGAGGACATTATATACGTCTATAACGTTATATATCCTAACCTAAGTGAACCTAACATCTCGGATGTAGTATTTTCCAACATTCCTGGCGGGTCGGCCCCTACTTCTCGGTGGGCACATTATATATGTCTATATCGTAATATAACCTAACCTAACCCACCTAGACCCTCGCTGGTAATCTTTCACAGAATCCCGTTCATGTCTTCCCGTACGTCTCGGTGCGGACATTATATACGTCTATAAATTTATATATCCTAACCTAAGGGAACCTAATATCTCGGATGTAGTATTTTCCAACATTCCTGCCGGGTCGGCCCCTGCTTCTCGGTGGGCACATTATATACGTCTATAACGTAATATAACCTAACGTAACCCATCTAGACCATCGCTGGTAATGTTTTACAAAATCCCGGTCGTGTCTGCCCGTACATTTCGGTGAGGACATTATATACGTCTATAACGTTATATATCCTAACCTAAGGCAACCTAACATCTCGGATGTAGTATTTTCCAACATTCCTGGCGGGTCGGCCCCTACTTCTCGGTGGGCACATTATATAGGTCTATAACGTAATATAACCTAACCCAACCCACCTAGACCCTCGCTGGTAATGCTTCACAGAATCCCGTTCATGTCTTCCCGTACGTCTCGGTGCGGACATTATATACGTCTATAAATTTATATATCCTAACCTAAGGGAACCTAATATCTCGGATGTAGTATTTTCCAACATTCCTGGCGGGTCGGTCCCTACTTCTCCGTGGGCACATTATATACGTCTATATCGTAATATAACCTAACCTAACCCATCTAGACCATCGCTGGTAATGTTTTACAAAATCCCTGTCGTGTCGGCCCGTACATTTCGGTGAGGACATTATATACGTCTATAACGTTATATATCCTAACCTAAGTGAACCTAACATCTCGGATGTAGTATTTTCCAACATTCCTGGCGGGTCGGCCCCTACTTCTCGGTGGGCACATTATATATGTCTATATCGTAATATAACCTAACCTAACCCACCTAGACCCTCGCTGGTAATCTTTCACAGAATCCAGTTCATGTCTTCCCGTACGTCTCGGTGCGGACATTATATACGTCTATAAATTTATATATCCTAACCTAAGGGAACCTAATATCTCGGATGTAGTATTTTCCAACATTCCTGCCGGGTCGGCCCCTGCTTCTCGGTGGGCACATTATGTACGTCTATAACGTAATATAACCTAACCTAACCCATCTAGACCATCGCTGGTAATGTCTTACAAAATCCCGGTCGTGTCTGCCCGTACTTCTCGGTGGGGACATTATATACGTCTATAACGTTATATATCCTAACCTAAGTGAACCTAACATCTCGGATGTAGTATTTTCCAACATTCCTGGCGGGTCGGCCCCTACTTCTCGGTAGGCACATTATATACGTCTATATCGTAGTATAACCTAACCTAACCCACCTAGACCCTCGCTGGTAATGCTTCACAGAATCCCGTTCATGTCTTCCCGTACGTCTCGCTGCGGACATTATATACGTCTATAAATTTATATATCCTAACCTAAGGGAACCTAATATCTCGGATGTAGTATTTTCCAACATTCCTGGCGGGTCGGCCCCTACTTCTCCGTGGGCACATTATATACGTCTATATCGTAATATAACCTAACCTAACCCATCTAGACACTCGCTGGTAATGTTTTACAAAATCCCGGTCGTGTCGGCCCGTACTTTTCCGTGGGGACCTCATATACGTCTATAACTTTATATATCCTAACCTGAGGGAACCTAACATCTCGGATGTAGTATTTTCCAACATTCCTGGCGGGTCGGCCCCTACTTCTCGGTGGGCAAATTATATACGTCTATATCGTAATATAACCTAACCTAAGCCATCTAGACCCTCGCTGGTAATGTTTTACAAAATCCCGGTCGTGTCGGCCCGTACTTCTCGGTGGGGACATTATATACGTCTATAACGTTATATACCCTAACCTAAAGGAACCTAACATCTCGGATGTAGTATTTTCCAACATTCCTGGCGGGTCGGCCCCTACTTCTCGGTGGGATCATTATATACGTCTATAACGTAATATAACCTAACCTAACCCATCTAGACCATCGCTGGTAATGTTTTACAAAATCCCTGTCGTGTCGGCCCGTACATTTCGGTGAGGACATTATATACGTCTATAACGTTATATATCCTAACCTAAGTGAACCTAACATCTCGGATGTAGTATTTTCCAACATTCCTGGCGGGTCGGCCCCTACTTCTCGGTGGGCACATTATATATGTCTATATCGTAATATAACCTAACCTAACCCACCTAGACCCTCGCTGGTAATGTTTCACAGAATCCCGTTCATGTCTTCCCGTACGTCTCGGTGCGGACATTATATACGTCTATAAATTTATATATCCTAACCTAAGGGAACCTAATATCTCGGATGTAGTATTTTCCAACATTCCTGCCGGGTCGGCCCCTGCTTCTCGGTGGGCACATTATATACGTCTATAACGTAATATAACCTAACCTAACCTATCTAGACCATCGCTGGTAATGTTTTACAAAATCCCGGTCGTGTCTGCCCGTACTTCTCGGTGGGGACATTATATACGTCTATAACGTTATATATCCTAACCTAAGAGAACCTAACATCTCGGATGTAGTATTTTCCAACATTCCTGGCGGGTCGGATCCTACTTCTCGGTGGGCACATTATATACGTCTATATCGTAATATAACCAAACCTAACCCATCTAGACACTCGCTGGTAATGTTTTACAAAATCCCGGTCGTTTCGGCCCGTACTTTTCCGTGGGGACCTCATACACGTCTATAACCTTATATATCCTAACCTGAGGGAACCTAACATCTCAGATGTGGTATTTTCCAACATTCCTGGCGGGTCGGCCCCTACTTCTCGGTGGGCAAATTATATACGTCTATATCGTAATATAACCTAACCTAAGCCATCTAGAGCCTCGCTGGTAATGTTTTACAAAATGCTGTTCGTGTCGGCCCGTACATCTCGGTGAGGACATTATATACGTCTATAACGTTATATATCCTAACCTAAGGCAACTTTACATCTCGGATGTAGTATTTTCCAACATTCCTGGCGGGTCGGCCCCTACTTCTCGGTGGGCACATTATATACGTCTATATCGTAATATAACCTGACCTAACCCATCTAGACCCTCGCTGGTAATGTTTTACAAAATCCCGGTCGTGTCGGACCGTACGTCTCGGTGAGGACATTATATACGTCTATAACGTTATATATCCTAACCTAAGTGAACCTAACATCTCGGATGTAGTATTTTCCAACATTCCTGGCGGGTCGGCCCCTACTTCTCGGTAGGCACATTATATACGTCTATATCGTAGTATAACCTAACCTAACCCACCTAGACCCTCGCTGGTAATGCTTCACAGAATCCCGTTCATGTCTTCCCGTACGTCTCGCTGCGGACATTATGTACGTCTATAAATTTATATATCCTAACCTAAGGGAACCTAATATCTCGGATGTAGTATTTTCCAACATTCCTGGCGGGTCGGCCCCTACTTCTCCGTGGGCACATTATATACGTCTATATCGTAATATAACCTAACCTAACCCATCTAGACCATCGCTGGTAATGTTTTACAAAATCCCTGTCGTGTCGGCCCGTACATTTCGGTGAGGACATTATATACGTCTATAACGTTATATATCCTAACCTAAGTGAACCTAACATCTCGGATGTAGTATTTTCCAACATTCCTGGCGGGTCGGCCCCTACTTCTCGGTGGGCACATTATATATGTCTATATCGTAATATAACCTAACCTAACCCACCTAGACCCTCGCTGGTAATGTTTCACAGAATCCCGTTCATGTCTTCCCGTACGTCTCGGTGCGGACATTATATACGTCTATAAATTTATATATCCTAACCTAAGGGAACCTAATATCTCGGATGTAGTATTTTCCAACATTCCTGGCGGGTCGGCCCCTGCTTCTCGGTGGGCACATTATATACGTCTATATCGTAATATAACCTAACCTAACCCATCTAGACCATCGCTGGTAATGTTTTACAAAATCCCGGTCGTGTCTGCCCGTACTTCTCGGTGGGGACATTATATATGTCTATAACGTTATATATCCTAACCTAAGAGAACCTAATATCTCGGATGTAGTATTTTCCAACATTCCTGGCGGGTCGGCCCCTGCTTCTCGGTGGGCACATTATATACGTCTATAACGTAATATAACCTAACCTAACCCATCTAGACCATCGCTGGTAATGTTTTACAAAATCCCGGTCGTGTCTGCCCGTACTTCTCGGTGGGGACATTATATACGTCTATAACGTTATATATCCTAACCTAAGAGAACCTAACATCTAGGATGTAGTATTTTCCAACATTCCTGGCGGGTCGGATCCTACTTCTCGGTGGGCACATTATATACGTCTATATCGTAATATAACCTAACCTAACCCATCTAGACACTCGCTGGTAATGTTTTACAAAATCCCGGTCGTGTCGGCCCGTACTTTTCCGTGGGGACCTCATATACGTCTATAACTTTATATATCCTATCCTGAGGGAACCTAACATCTCGGATGTAGTATTTTCCAACATTCCTGGCGGGTCGGCCCCTACTTCTCGGTGGGCAAATTATATACGTCTATATCGTAATATAACCTAACCTAAGCCATCTAGACCCTCGCTGGTAATGTTTTACAAAATGCCGTTCGTGTCGGCCCGTACATCTCGGTGAGGACATTATATACGTCTATAACGTTATATATCCGAACCTAAAGGAACCTAACATCTCGGATGTAGTATTTTCCAACATTCCTGGCGGGTCGGCCCCTACTTCTCGGTGGGATCATTATATACGTCCATAACGTAATATAACCTAACCTAACACATCTAGCCCCTAGCTGGGAATGTTTTACAGAATCCCGGTCGTGTCGTCCCGTACGTCTCGGAGCGGACATTATATACGTCTATAACGGTATATATCCTAACCTAAGGCAACTTTACATCTCGGATGTAGTATTTTCCAACATTCCTGGCGGGTCGGCTCCTACTTCTCGGTGGGCACATTATATACGTCTATATCGTAATATAACCTAACCTAACCCATCTAGACCCTCGCTGGTAATGTTTTACAAAATCCCGGTCGTGTCGGCCCCTACATCTCGGTGAGGACATTATATACGTCTATAACGTTATATATCATAACCTAAGGCAACTTAACATCTCGGATGTAGAATTTTCCAACATTTCTGGCGGGTCGGCCCCTACTTCTCGGTGGGAACATTATATACGTCTATAACGTAATATAACCTAACCTAACCCACCTAGACCCTCGCTGGTAATGCTTCACAGAATCCCGTTCATGTCTTCCCGTACGTCTCGCTGCGGACATTATGTACGTCTATAAATTTATATATCCTAACCTAAGGGAACCTAATATCTCGGATGTAGTATTTTCCAACATTCCTGGCGGGTCGGCCCCTACTTCTCGGTAGGCACATTATATACGTCTATATCGTAGTATAACCTAACCTAACCCACCTAGACCCTCGCTGGTAATGCTTCACAGAATCCCGTTCATGTCTTCCCGTACGTCTCGGTGCGGACATTATATACGTCTATAAATTTATATATCCTAACCTAAGGGAACCTAATATCTCGGATGTAGTATTTTCCAACATTCCTGGCGGGTCGGCCCCTACTTCTCCGTGGGCACATTATATACGTCTATATCGTAATATAACCTAACCTAACCCATCTAGACCATCGCTGGTAATGTTTTACAAAATCCCTGTCGTGTCGGCCCGTACATTTCGGTGAGGACATTATATACGTCTATAACGTTATATATCCTAACCTAAGTGAACCTAACATCTCGGATGTAGTATTTTCCAACATTCCTGGCGGGTCGGCCCCTACTTCTCGGTGGGCACATTATATACGTCTATAACGTAATATAACCTAACCTAACCCATCTAGACCATCGCTGGTAATGTTTTACAAAATGCCGTTCGTGTCGGCCCGTACATCTCGGTGAGGACATTATATACGTCTATAACGTTATATATCCGAACCTAAAGGAACCTAACATCTCGGATGTAGTATTTTCCAACATTCCTGGCGGGTCGGCCCCTACTTCTCGGTGGGATCATTATATACGTCCATAACGTAATATAACCTAACCTAACACATCTAGCCCCTAGCTGGGAATGTTTTACAGAATCCCGGTCGTGTCGTCCCGTACGTCTCGGTGCGGACATTATATACGTCTATAACGGTATATATCCTAACCTAAGGCAACTTTACATCTCGGATGTAGTATTTTCCAACATTCCTGGCGGGTCGGCTCCTACTTCTCGGTGGGCACATTATATACGTCTATATCGTAATATAACCTAACCTAACCCATCTAGACCCTCGCTGGTAATGTTTTACAAAATCCCGGTCGTGTCGGCCCCTACATCTCGGTGAGGACATTATATACGTCTATAACGTTATATATCCTAACCTAAGGCAACTTAACATCTCGGATGTAGAATTTTCCAACATTTCTGGCGGGTCGGCCCCTACTTCTCGGTGGGAACATTATATACGTCTATAACGTAATATAACCTAACCTAACCCACCTAGACCCTCGCTGGTAATGCTTCACAGAATCCCGTTCATGTCTTCCCGTACGTCTCGGTGCGGACATTATATACGTCTATAAATTTATATATCCTAACCTAAGGGAACATAACATCTCGGATGTAGTATTTTCCAACATTCCTGGCGGGTCGGCCCCTACTTCTAGGTGGGATCATTACATACGTCTATAACGTAATATAACCTAACGTAACACATCTAGCCCCTAGCTGGGAATGTTTTACAAAATCCCGGTTGTGTCGGCCCGTACATCACGGCGAGGACCTCATATACGTCTATAACTTTATATATCCTAACCTGAGGGAACCTAACATCTCGGATGTAGTATTTTCCAACATTCCTGGCGGGTCGGCCCCTACTTCTCGGTGGGCAAATTATATACGTCTATATCGTAATATAACCTAACCTAAGCCATCTAGACCCTCGCTGGTAATGTTTTACAAAATGCCGTTCGTGTCGGCCCGTACATCTCGGTGAGGACATTATATACGTCTATAACGTTATATATCCGAACCTAAAGGAACCTAACATCTCGGATGTAGTATTTTCCAACATTCCTGGCGGGTCGGCCCCTACTTCTCGGTGGGATCATTATATACGTCCATAACGTAATATAACCTAACCTAACACATCTAGCCCCTAGCTGGGAATGTTTTACAGAATCCCGGTCGTGTCGTCCCGTACGTCTCGGTGCGGACATTATATACGTCTATAACGGTATATATCCTAACCTAAGGCAACTTTACATCTCGGATGTAGTATTTTCCAACATTCCTGGCGGGTCGGCTCCTACTTCTCGGTGGGCACATTATATACGTCTATATCGTAATATAACCTAACCTAACCCATCTAGACCCTCGCTGGTAATGTTTTACAAAATCCCGGTCGTGTCGGCCCCTACATCTCGGTGAGGACATTATATACGTCTATAACGTTATATATCCTAACCTAAGGCAACTTAACATCTCGGATGTAGAATTTTCCAACATTTCTGGCGGGTCGGCCCCTACTTCTCGGTGGGAACATTATATACGTCTATAACGTAATATAACCTAACCTAACCCACCTAGACCCTCGCTGGTAATGCTTCACAGAATCCCGTTCATGTCTTCCCGTACGTCTCGGTGCGGACATTATATACGTCTATAAATTTATATATCCTAACCTAAGGGAACCTAACATCTCGGATGTAGTATTTCACAACATTCCTGGCGGGTCGGCGCCAATTCTCGGTGGGATCATTATATATGTCTATAATGTAATATAACCTAACGTAACACATCTAGCCCCTAGCTGGGAATGTTTTACAGAGTCCCGTTCGTTTCGTCCCGTACGTCTCGGTGCGGATATTATATACGTCTGTAACGTTATATATCCTGACCTAAGGCAACTTAACATCTCGGATGTAGAATTTTCCAACATTTCTGGCGGGTGAGCCCCTACTTCTCGGTGGGCACATTATATACGTCTATATCGTAATATAACCTAACCTAACCCATCTAGACCCTCGCTGGTAATGTTTTACAAAATCCCGGTCGTGTCGGCCCGTACATCTCGGTGAGGACATTATATACGTCTATATCGTTATATATCCTAACCTAAGGGAATCTAACATCTCGGATGTAGTATTTTCCAACATTCCTGGCGGGTCGGTCCCTACTTCTCGGTGGGCACATTACATACGTCTATATCGTAATATAACCTAACCTAACCCATCTAGACCCTCGCTGGTAATGTTTTACAAAATCCCGTTCGTGGCGGCCCGTACATCTCGGTGAGGACATTATATACGTCAATAACGTTATATATCCTAACCTAGGGGAACCTCATATCTCGGATGTAGTATTTCACAACATTCCTGGCGGGTCGGCGCCACTTCTCGGTGGGATCATTATATACGTCTATAACGTAATATAACCTAACGTAACACATCTAGCCCCTAGCTGGGAAAGTTTTACAAAATCCCGGTCGTGTCGGCCCGTACTTCTCGGTGGGGACATTATATACGTCTATAACGTTATATACCCTAACCTAAGAGAACCTAACACCTCGGATGTAGTATTTTCCAACATTCCTGGCGGGTCGGCCCCTACTTCTAGGTGGGATCATTATATACGTCTATAACGAAATATAACCTAACGTAACACATCTAGCCCCTAGCTGGGAATGTTTTACAAAATCCCGGTTGTGTCGGCCCGTACATTTCGGTGAGGGCATTATATACGTCTATAACGTTATATATCCTAACCTAAGGCAACTTAACATCTCGGATGTAGAATTTTCCAACATTTCTGGCGGGTCGGCCCCTACTTCTCGGTGGGAACATTATATACGTCTATAGCGTAATATAACCTAACCTAACCCACCTAGACCCTCGCTGGTAATGCTTCACAGAATCCCGTTCATGTCTTCCCGTACGTCTCGGTGCGGACATTATATAAGTCTATAACGTTATATATCCTAACCTAAGGGAACCTAACATCTCGGATGTAGTATTTTCCAACATTCCTGGCGGGTCGGCCCATACTTCTCGGTGGGCACATTACATACGTCTATATCGTAATATAACCTAACCGAACCCATCTAGACCCTCGCTGGTAATGTTTTACAAAATCCCGGTCGTGTCGGCCCGTACTTCTCCGTGGGGACATTATATACGTCTATAACGTTATATACCCTAACCTAAGAGAACCTAACATCTCGGATGTAGTATTTTCCAACATTCCTGGCGGTTCGGCCCCTACTTCTCGGTGGGCACATTATATACGTCTATATCGTAATATAACCTAACCTAACCCATCTAGACCCTCGCTGGTAATGTTTTACAAAATCCCGGTCGTGTCGGCCCGTACATCTCGGTGAGGACATTATATACGTCTATAACGTTATATATCCTAACCTAAGGGAACCTAACATCTCGGATGTAGTATTTTCCAACATTCCTGGCGGGTCGGCCCCTACTTCTCGGTGGGCACATTATATACGTATATATCGTAATATAACCTAACCTAACCCACCTAGACCCCCGCTGGTAATGTTTCACAGAATCCCATTCGTGTCTTCCCGTACTTCTCGGTGCGGAAATTATATACGTCTATAAATTTATATATCCTAACCTAAGGGAACCTAACATCTCGGATGTAGTATTTCACAACATTCCTGGCGGGTCGGCGCCAATTCTCGGTGGGATCATTATATACGTCTATAACGTAATATAACCTAACGTAACACATCTAGCCCCTAGCTGGGAATGTTTTACAGAATCCCGTTCGTGTCGTCCCGTACGTCTCGGTGCGGACATTATATACGTCTACAACGTTATATATCCTAACCTGAGGGAACCTAACATCTCGGATGTATTATTTTCCAACAATCCTGGCGGGTCGGCCCCTACTTCTCGGTGGGCACATTATATACGTCTATATCGTAATATAACCTGACCTAACCCATCTAGACCCTCGCTGGTAATGTTTTACAAAATCCCGGTCGTGTCGGACCGTACATCTCGGTGAGAACATTATATACGTCTATAACGTTATATATCCTAACCTGAGGGAACCCAACATCTCGGATGTAGTATTTTCCAACATTCCTGGCGGGTCGGCCCCTACTTCTCGGTGGGCACATTATATATGTCTATATCGTAATATAACCTAACCTAACTCACCTAGACCCTCGCTGGTAATGTTTCACAGAATCCCGTTCATGTCTTCCCGTACGTCTCGGTGCGGACATTATATACGTCTATAAATTTATATATCCTAACCTAAGGGAACCTAATATCTCGGATGTAGTATTTTCCAACATTCCTGGCGGGTCGGTCCCTGCTTCTCGGTGGGCACATTATATACGTCTATAACGTAATATAACCTAACCTAACCCATCTAGACCATCGCTGGTAATGTTTTACAAAATCCCGGTCGTGTCTGCCCGTACTTCTCGGTGGGGACATTATATACGTCTATAACGTTATATATCCTAACCTAAGAGAACCTAACATCTCGGATGTAGTATTTTCCAACATTCCTGGCGGGTCGGATCCTACTTCTCGGTGGGCACATTATATACGTCTATATCGTAATATAACCTAACCTAACCCATCTAGACACTCGCTGGTAATGTTTTACAAAATCCCGGTCGTGTCGGCCCGTACTTTTCCGTGGGGACCTCATATACGTCTATAACTTTATATATCCTAACCTGAGGGAACCTAACATCTCGGATGTAGTATTTTCCAACATTCCTGGCGGGTCGGCCCCTACTTCTCGGTGGGCAAATTATATACGTCTATATCGTAATATAACCTAACCTAAGCCATCTAGACCCTCGCTGGTAATGTTTTACAAAATGCCGTTCGTGTCGGCCCGTACATCTCGGTGAGGACATTATATACGTCTATAACGTTATATATCCGAACCTAAAGGAACCTAACATCTCGGATGTAGTATTTTCCAACATTGCTGGCGGGTCGGCCCCTACTTCTCGGTGGGATCATTATATACGTCTATAACGTAATATAACCTAACCTAACACATCTAGCCCCTAGCTGGGAATGTTTTACAGAATCCCGGTCGTGTCGTCCCGTACGTCTCGGTGCGGACATTATATACGTCTATAACGTTATATATCCTAACCTAAGGCAACTTTACATCTCGGATGTAGTATTTTCCAACATTCCTGGCGGGTCGGCTCCTACTTCTCGGTGGGCACATTATATACGTCTATATCGTAATATAACCTAACCTAACCCATCTAGACCCTCGCTGGTAATGTTTTACAAAATCCCGGTCGTGTCGGCCCGTACATCTCGGTGAGGACATTATATACGTCTATAACGTTATATATCCTAACCTAAGGCAACTTAACATCTCGGATGTAGAATTTTCCAACATTTCTGGCGGGTCGGCCCCTACTTCTCGGTGGGCACATTATATACGTATATATCGTAATATAACCTAACCTAACCCACCTAGACCCCCGCTGGTAATGTTTCACAGAATCCCATTCGTGTCTTCCCGTACGTCTCGGTGCGGAAATTATATACGTCTATAAATTTATATATCCTAACCTAAGGGAACCTAACATCTCGGATGTAGTATTTCACAACATTCCTGGCGGGTCGGCGCCAATTCTCGGTGGGATCATTATATACGTCTATAACGTAATATAACCTAACGTAACACATCTAGCCCCTAGCTGGGAATGTTTTACAGAATCCCGTTCGTGTCGTCCCGTACGTCTCGGTGCGGACATTATATACGTCTATAAATTTATATATCCTAACCTATGGGAACCTAACATAACCTCGGATGTAGTATTTCACAACATTCCTGGCGGGTCGGCGCCAATTCTCGGTGGGATCATTATATATGTCTATAATGTAATATAACCTAACGTAACACATCTAGCCCCTAGCTGGGAATGTTTTACAGAATCCCGTTCGTGTCGTCCCGTACGTCTCGGTGCGGATATTATATACGTCTATAACGTTATATATCCTAACCTAAGGCAACGTAACATCTCGGATGTAGAATTTTCCAACATTTCTGGCGGGTCGGCCCCTACTTCTCGGTGGGAACATTATATACGTCTATAACGTAATATAACCTAATCTAACCCACCTAGACCCTCGCTGGTAATGCTTCACAGAATCCCGTTCATGTCTTCCCGTACGTCTCGGTGCGGACATTATATACGTCTATAAATTTATATATCCTAACCTAAGGGAACATAACATCTCGGATGTAGTATTTTCCAACATTCCTGGCGGGTCGGCCCCTCCTTCTCGGTGGGCACATTACATACGTCTATATCGTAAAATAACCTAACCGAATCCATCTAGACCCTCGCTGGTAATGTTTTACAAAATCCCGGTCGTGTCGGCCCGTACTTCTCGGTGGGGACATTATATACGTCTATAACGTTATATACCCTAACCTTAGAGAACCTAACATCTCGGATGTAGTATTTTCCAACATTCCTGGCGGGTCGGCCCCTACTTCTAGGTGGGATCATTACATACGTCTATAACGTAATATAACCTAACGTAACACATCTAGCCCCTAGCTGGGAATGTTTTACAAAATCCCGGTTGTGTCGGCCCGTACATCTCGGCGAGGACATTATATACGTCTATAACGTTATATATCCTAACCTAAGGGAACCTAACATCTCGGATGTAGTATTTTCCGACATTCCTGGCGGGTCGGCCCCTACTTCTCGGTGGGCACATTATATACGTCTATATCGTAATATAACCTAACCTAACCCATCTAGACCCTCGCTGGTAATGTTTTACAAAATCCCGGTCGTGTCGGCCCGTACATCTCGGTGAGGACATTATATAAGTCTATAACGTTATATATCCTAACCTAAGGGAACCTAACATCTCGGATGTAGTATTTTCCAACATTCCTGGCGGGTCGGCCCCTACTTCTCGGTGGGCACATTATATACGTATATATCGTAATATAACCTAACCTAACCCACCTAGACCCTCGCTGGTAATGTTTCACAGAATCCCATTCGTGTCTTCCCGTACGTCTCGGTGCGGAAATTATATACGTCTATAAATTTATATATCCTAACCTAAGGGAACCTAACATCTCGGATGTAGTATTTCACAACATTCCTGGCGGGTCGGCGCCAATTCTCGGTGGGATCATTATATATGTCTATAATGTAATATAACCTAACGTAACACATCTAGCCCCTAGCTGGGAATGTTTTACAGAGTCCCGTTCGTTTCGTCCCGTACGTCTCGGTGCGGATATTATATACGTCTGTAACGTTATATATCCTGACCTAAGGCAACTTAACATCTCGGATGTAGAATTTTCCAACATTTCTGGCGGGTGAGCCCCTACTTCTCGGTGGGCACATTATATACGTCTATATCGTAATATAACCTGACCTAACCCATCTAGACCCTCGCTGGTAATGCTTCACAGAATCCCGTTCATGTCTTCCCGTACGTCTCGGTGCGGACATTATATAAGTCTATAACGTTATATATCCTAACCTAAGGGAACCTAACATCTCGGATGTAGTATTTTCCAACATTCCTGGCGGGTCGGCCCATACTTCTCGGTGGGCACATTACATACGTCTATATCGTAATATAACCTATCCGAACCCATCTAGACCCTCGCTGGTAATGTTTTACAAAATCCCGGTCGTGTCGGCCCGTACTTCTCCGTGGGGACATTATATACGTCTATAACGTTATATACCCTAACCTAAGAGAACCTAACATCTCGGATGTAGTATTTTCCAACATTCCTGGCGGTTCGGCCCCTACTTCTCGGTGGGCACATTATATACGTCTATATCGTAATATAACCTAACCTAACCCATCTAGACCCTCGCTGGTAATGTTTTACAAAATCCCGGTCGTGTCGGCCCGTACATCTCGGTGAGGACATTATATACGTCTATAACGTTATATATCCTAACCTAAGGGAACCTAACATCTCGGATGTAGTATTTTCCAACATTCCTGGCGGGTCGGCCCCTACTTCTCGGTGGGCACATTATATACGTATATATCGTAATATAACCTAACCTAACCCACCTAGACCCCCGCTGGTAATGTTTCACAGAATCCCATTCGTGTCTTCCCGTACTTCTCGGTGCGGAAATTATATACGTCTATAAATTTATATATCCTAACCTAAGGGAACCTAACATCTCGGATGTAGTATTTCACAACATTCCTGGCGGGTCGGCGCCAATTCTCGGTGGGATCATTATATACGTCTATAACGTAATATAACCTAACGTAACACATCTAGCCCCTAGCTGGGAATGTTTTACAGAATCCCGTTCGTGTCGTCCCGTACGTCTCGGTGCGGACATTATATACGTCTACAACGTTATATATCCTAACCTGAGGGAACCTAACATCTCGGATGTATTATTTTCCAACAATCCTGGCGGGTCGGCCCCTACTTCTCGGTGGGCACATTATATACGTCTATATCGTAATATAACCTGACCTAACCCATCTAGACCCTCGCTGGTAATGTTTTACAAAATCCCGGTCGTGTCGGACCGTACATCTCGGTGAGAACATTATATACGTCTATAACGTTATATATCCTAACCTGAGGGAACCCAACATCTCGGATGTAGTATTTTCCAACATTCCTGGCGGGTCGGCCCCTACTTCTCGGTGGGCACATTATATATGTCTATATCGTAATATAACCTAACCTAACTCACCTAGACCCTCGCTGGTAATGTTTCACAGAATCCCGTTCATGTCTTCCCGTACGTCTCGGTGCGGACATTATATACGTCTATAAATTTATATATCCTAACCTAAGGGAACCTAATATCTCGGATGTAGTATTTTCCAACATTCCTGGCGGGTCGGTCCCTGCTTCTCGGTGGGCACATTATATACGTCTATAACGTAATATAACCTAACCTAACCCATCTAGACCATCGCTGGTAATGTTTTACAAAATCCCGGTCGTGTCTGCCCGTACTTCTCGGTGGGGACATTATATACGTCTATAACGTTATATATCCTAACCTAAGAGAACCTAACATCTCGGATGTAGTATTTTCCAACATTCCTGGCGGGTCGGATCCTACTTCTCGGTGGGCACATTATATACGTCTATATCGTAATATAACCTAACCTAACCCATCTAGACACTCGCTGGTAATGTTTTACAAAATCCCGGTCGTGTCGGCCCGTACTTTTCCGTGGGGACCTCATATACGTCTATAACTTTATATATCCTAACCTGAGGGAACCTAACATCTCGGATGTAGTATTTTCCAACATTCCTGGCGGGTCGGCCCCTACTTCTCGGTGGGCAAATTATATACGTCTATATCGTAATATAACCTAACCTAAGCCATCTAGACCCTCGCTGGTAATGTTTTACAAAATGCCGTTCGTGTCGGCCCGTACATCTCGGTGAGGACATTATATACGTCTATAACGTTATATATCCGAACCTAAAGGAACCTAACATCTCGGATGTAGTATTTTCCAACATTGCTGGCGGGTCGGCCCCTACTTCTCGGTGGGATCATTATATACGTCTATAACGTAATATAACCTAACCTAACACATCTAGCCCCTAGCTGGGAATGTTTTACAGAATCCCGGTCGTGTCGTCCCGTACGTCTCGGTGCGGACATTATATACGTCTATAACGTTATATATCCTAACCTAAGGCAACTTTACATCTCGGATGTAGTATTTTCCAACATTCCTGGCGGGTCGGCTCCTACTTCTCGGTGGGCACATTATATACGTCTATATCGTAATATAACCTAACCTAACCCATCTAGACCCTCGCTGGTAATGTTTTACAAAATCCCGGTCGTGTCGGCCCGTACATCTCGGTGAGGACATTATATACGTCTATAACGTTATATATCCTAACCTAAGGCAACTTAACATCTCGGATGTAGAATTTTCCAACATTTCTGGCGGGTCGGCCCCTACTTCTCGGTGGGCACATTATATACGTATATATCGTAATATAACCTAACCTAACCCACCTAGACCCCCGCTGGTAATGTTTCACAGAATCCCATTCGTGTCTTCCCGTACGTCTCGGTGCGGAAATTATATACGTCTATAAATTTATATATCCTAACCTAAGGGAACCTAACATCTCGGATGTAGTATTTCACAACATTCCTGGCGGGTCGGCGCCAATTCTCGGTGGGATCATTATATACGTCTATAACGTAATATAACCTAACGTAACACATCTAGCCCCTAGCTGGGAATGTTTTACAGAATCCCGTTCGTGTCGTCCCGTACGTCTCGGTGCGGACATTATATACGTCTATAAATTTATATATCCTAACCTATGGGAACCTAACATAACCTCGGATGTAGTATTTCACAACATTCCTGGCGGGTCGGCGCCAATTCTCGGTGGGATCATTATATATGTCTATAATGTAATATAACCTAACGTAACACATCTAGCCCCTAGCTGGGAATGTTTTACAGAATCCCGTTCGTGTCGTCCCGTACGTCTCGGTGCGGATATTATATACGTCTATAACGTTATATATCCTAACCTAAGGCAACTTAACATCTCGGATGTAGAATTTTCCAACATTTCTGGCGGGTCGGCCCCTACTTCTCGGTGGGAACATTATATACGTCTATAACGTAATATAACCTAACCTAACCCACCTAGACCCTCGCTGGTAATGCTTCACAGAATCCCGTTCATGTCTTCCCGTACGTCTCGGTGCGGACATTATATACGTCTATAAATTTATATATCCTAACCTAAGGGAACATAACATCTCGGATGTAGTATTTTCCAACATTCCTGGCGGGTCGGCCCCTCCTTCTCGGTGGGCACATTACATACGTCTATATCGTAAAATAACCTAACCGAATCCATCTAGACCCTCGCTGGTAATGTTTTACAAAATCCCGGTCGTGTCGGCCCGTACTTCTCGGTGGGGACATTATATACGTCTATAACGTTATATACCCTAACCTTAGAGAACCTAACATCTCGGATGTAGTATTTTCCAACATTCCTGGCGGGTCGGCCCCTACTTCTAGGTGGGATCATTACATACGTCTATAACGTAATATAACCTAACGTAACACATCTAGCCCCTAGCTGGGAATGTTTTACAAAATCCCGGTTGTGTCGGCCCGTACATCTCGGCGAGGACATTATATACGTCTATAACGTTATATATCCTAACCTAAGGGAACCTAACATCTCGGATGTAGTATTTTCCGACATTCCTGGCGGGTCGGCCCCTACTTCTCGGTGGGCACATTATATACGTCTATATCGTAATATAACCTAACCTAACCCATCTAGACCCTCGCTGGTAATGTTTTACAAAATCCCGGTCGTGTCGGCCCGTACATCTCGGTGAGGACATTATATAAGTCTATAACGTTATATATCCTAACCTAAGGGAACCTAACATCTCGGATGTAGTATTTTCCAACATTCCTGGCGGGTCGGCCCCTACTTCTCGGTGGGCACATTATATACGTATATATCGTAATATAACCTAACCTAACCCACCTAGACCCTCGCTGGTAATGTTTCACAGAATCCCATTCGTGTCTTCCCGTACGTCTCGGTGCGGAAATTATATACGTCTATAAATTTATATATCCTAACCTAAGGGAACCTAACATCTCGGATGTAGTATTTCACAACATTCCTGGCGGGTCGGCGCCAATTCTCGGTGGGATCATTATATATGTCTATAATGTAATATAACCTAACGTAACACATCTAGCCCCTAGCTGGGAATGTTTTACAGAGTCCCGTTCGTTTCGTCCCGTACGTCTCGGTGCGGATATTATATACGTCTGTAACGTTATATATCCTGACCTAAGGCAACTTAACATCTCGGATGTAGAATTTTCCAACATTTCTGGCGGGTGAGCCCCTACTTCTCGGTGGGCACATTATATACGTCTATATCGTAATATAACCTGACCTAACCCATCTAGACCCTCGCTGGTAATGCTTCACAGAATCCCGTTCATGTCTTCCCGTACGTCTCGGTGCGGACATTATATAAGTCTATAACGTTATATATCCTAACCTAAGGGAACCTAACATCTCGGATGTAGTATTTTCCAACATTCCTGGCGGGTCGGCCCATACTTCTCGGTGGGCACATTACATACGTCTATATCGTAATATAACCTATCCGAACCCATCTAGACCCTCGCTGGTAATGTTTTACAAAATCCCGGTCGTGTCGGCCCGTACTTCTCCGTGGGGACATTATATACGTCTATAACGTTATATACCCTAACCTAAGAGAACCTAACATCTCGGATGTAGTATTTTCCAACATTCCTGGCGGTTCGGCCCCTACTTCTCGGTGGGCACATTATATACGTCTATATCGTAATATAACCTAACCTAACCCATCTAGACCCTCGCTGGTAATGTTTTACAAAATCCCGGTCGTGCCGGCCCGTACATCTCGGTGAGGACATTATATACGTCTATAACGTTATATATCCTAACCTAAGGGAACCTAACATCTCGGATGTAGTATTTTCCAACATTCCTGGCGGGTCGGCCCCTACTTCTCGGTGGGCACATTATATACGTATATATCGTAATATAACCTAACCTAACCCACCTAGACCCCCGCTGGTAATGTTTCACAGAATCCCATTCGTGTCTTCCCGTACTTCTCGGTGCGGAAATTATATACGTCTATAAATTTATATATCCTAACCTAAGGGAACCTAACATCTCGGATGTAGTATTTCACAACATTCCTGGCGGGTCGGCGCCAATTCTCGGTGGGATCATTATATACGTCTATAACGTAATATAACCTAACGTAACACATCTAGCCCCTAGCTGGGAATGTTTTACAGAATCCCGTTCGTGTCGTCCCGTACGTCTCGGTGCGGACATTATATACGTCTACAACGTTATATATCCTAACCTGAGGGAACCTAACATCTCGGATGTATTATTTTCCAACAATCCTGGCGGGTCGGCCCCTACTTCTCGGTGGGCACATTATATACGTCTATATCGTAATATAACCTGACCTAACCCATCTAGACCCTCGCTGGTAATGTTTTACAAAATCCCGGTCGTGTCGGACCGTACATCTCGGTGAGAACATTATATACGTCTATAACGTTATATATCCTAACCTGAGGGAACCCAACATCTCGGATGTAGTATTTTCCAACATTCCTGGCGGGTCGGCCCCTACTTCTCGGTGGGCACATTATATATGTCTATATCGTAATATAACCTAACCTAACTCACCTAGACCCTCGCTGGTAATGTTTCACAGAATCCCGTTCATGTCTTCCCGTACGTCTCGGTGCGGACATTATATACGTCTATAAATTTATATATCCTAACCTAAGGGAACCTAATATCTCGGATGTAGTATTTTCCAACATTCCTGGCGGGTCGGTCCCTGCTTCTCGGTGGGCACATTATATACGTCTATAACGTAATATAACCTAACCTAACCCATCTAGACCATCGCTGGTAATGTTTTACAAAATCCCGGTCGTGTCTGCCCGTACTTCTCGGTGGGGACATTATATACGTCTATAACGTTATATATCCTAACCTAAGAGAACCTAACATCTCGGATGTAGTATTTTCCAACATTCCTGGCGGGTCGGATCCTACTTCTCGGTGGGCACATTATATACGTCTATATCGTAATATAACCTAACCTAACCCATCTAGACACTCGCTGGTAATGTTTTACAAAATCCCGGTCGTGTCGGCCCGTACTTTTCCGTGGGGACCTCATATACGTCTATAACTTTATATATCCTAACCTGAGGGAACCTAACATCTCGGATGTAGTATTTTCCAACATTCCTGGCGGGTCGGCCCCTACTTCTCGGTGGGCAAATTATATACGTCTATATCGTAATATAACCTAACCTAAGCCATCTAGACCCTCGCTGGTAATGTTTTACAAAATGCCGTTCGTGTCGGCCCGTACATCTCGGTGAGGACATTATATACGTCTATAACGTTATATATCCGAACCTAAAGGAACCTAACATCTCGGATGTAGTATTTTCCAACATTGCTGGCGGGTCGGCCCCTACTTCTCGGTGGGATCATTATATACGTCTATAACGTAATATAACCTAACCTAACACATCTAGCCCCTAGCTGGGAATGTTTTACAGAATCCCGGTCGTGTCGTCCCGTACGTCTCGGTGCGGACATTATATACGTCTATAACGTTATATATCCTAACCTAAGGCAACTTTACATCTCGGATGTAGTATTTTCCAACATTCCTGGCGGGTCGGCTCCTACTTCTCGGTGGGCACATTATATACGTCTATATCGTAATATAACCTAACCTAACCCATCTAGACCCTCGCTGGTAATGTTTTACAAAATCCCGGTCGTGTCGGCCCGTACATCTCGGTGAGGACATTATATACGTCTATAACGTTATATATCCTAACCTAAGGCAACTTAACATCTCGGATGTAGAATTTTCCAACATTTCTGGCGGGTCGGCCCCTACTTCTCGGTGGGCACATTATATACGTATATATCGTAATATAACCTAACCTAACCCACCTAAACCCCCGCTGGTAATGTTTCACAGAATCCCATTCGTGTCTTCCCGTACGTCTCGGTGCGGAAATTATATACGTCTATAAATTTATATATCCTAACCTAAGGGAACCTAACATCTCGGATGTAGTATTTCACAACATTCCTGGCGGGTCGGCGCCAATTCTCGGTGGGATCATTATATACGTCTATAACGTAATATAACCTAACGTAACACATCTAGCCCCTAGCTGGGAATGTTTTACAGAATCCCGTTCGTGTCGTCCCGTACGTCTCGGTGCGGACATTATATACGTCTATAAATTTATATATCCTAACCTATGGGAACCTAACATAACCTCGGATGTAGTATTTCACAACATTCCTGGCGGGTCGGCGCCAATTCTCGGTGGGATCATTATATATGTCTATAATGTAATATAACCTAACGTAACACATCTAGCCCCTAGCTGGGAATGTTTTACAGAATCCCGTTCGTGTCGTCCCGTACGTCTCGGTGCGGATATTATATACGTCTATAACGTTATATATCCTAACCTAAGGCAACTTAACATCTCGGATGTAGAATTTTCCAACATTTCTGGCGGGTCGGCCCCTACTTCTCGGTGGGAACATTATATACGTCTATAACGTAATATAACCTAACCTAACCCACCTAGACCCTCGCTGGTAATGCTTCACAGAATCCCGTTCATGTCTTCCCGTACGTCTCGGTGCGGACATTATATACGTCTATAAATTTATATATCCTAACCTAAGGGAACATAACATCTCGGATGTAGTATTTTCCAACATTCCTGGCGGGTCGGCCCCTCCTTCTCGGTGGGCACATTACATACGTCTATATCGTAAAATAACCTAACCGAATCCATCTAGACCCTCGCTGGTAATGTTTTACAAAATCCCGGTCGTGTCGGCCCGTACTTCTCGGTGGGGACATTATATACGTCTATAACGTTATATACCCTAACCTTAGAGAACCTAACATCTCGGATGTAGTATTTTCCAACATTCCTGGCGGGTCGGCCCCTACTTCTAGGTGGGATCATTACATACGTCTATAACGTAATATAACCTAACGTAACACATCTAGCCCCTAGCTGGGAATGTTTTACAAAATCCCGGTTGTGTCGGCCCGTACATCTCGGCGAGGACATTATATACGTCTATAACGTTATATATCCTAACCTAAGGGAACCTAACATCTCGGATGTAGTATTTTCCGACATTCCTGGCGGGTCGGCCCCTACTTCTCGGTGGGCACATTATATACGTCTATATCGTAATATAACCTAACCTAACCCATCTAGACCCTCGCTGGTAATGTTTTACAAAATCCCGGTCGTGTCGGCCCGTACATCTCGGTGAGGACATTATATAAGTCTATAACGTTATATATCCTAACCTAAGGGAACCTAACATCTCGGATGTAGTATTTTCCAACATTCCTGGCGGGTCGGCCCCTACTTCTCGGTGGGCACATTATATACGTATATATCGTAATATAACCTAACCTAACCCACCTAGACCCTCGCTGGTAATGTTTCACAGAATCCCATTCGTGTCTTCCCGTACGTCTCGGTGCGGAAATTATATACGTCTATAAATTTATATATCCTAACCTAAGGGAACCTAACATCTCGGATGTAGTATTTCACAACATTCCTGGCGGGTCGGCGCCAATTCTCGGTGGGATCATTATATATGTCTATAATGTAATATAACCTAACGTAACACATCTAGCCCCTAGCTGGGAATGTTTTACAGAGTCCCGTTCGTTTCGTCCCGTACGTCTCGGTGCGGATATTATATACGTCTGTAACGTTATATATCCTGACCTAAGGCTACTTAACATCTCGGATGTAGAATTTTCCAACATTTCTGGCGGGTGAGCCCCTACTTCTCGGTGGGCACATTATATACGTCTATATCGTAATATAACCTAACCTAACCCATCTAGACCCTCGCTGGTAATGTTTTACAAAATCCCGGTCGTGTCGGCCCGTACATCTCGGTGAGGACATTATATACGTCTATAACGTTATATATCCTAACCTAAGGGAATCTAACATCTCGGATGTAGTATTTTCCAACATTCCTGGCGGGTCGGTCCCTACTTCTCGGTGGGCACATTACATACGTCTATATCGTAATATAACCTAACCTAACCCATCTAGACCCTCGCTGGTAATGTTTTACAAAATCCCGTTCGTGGCGGCCCGTACATCTCGGTGAGGACATTATATACGTCAATAACGTTATATATCCTAACCTAGGGGAACCTCATATCTCGGATGTAGTATTTCACAACATTCCTGGCGGGTCGGCGCCACTTCTCGGTGGGATCATTATATACGTCTATAACGTAATATAACCTAACGTAACACATCTAGCCCCTAGCTGGGAAAGTTTTACAAAATCCCGGTCGTGTCGGCCCGTACTTCTCGGTGGGGACATTATATACGTCTATAACGTTATATACCCTAACCTAAGAGAACCTAACACCTCGGATGTAGTATTTTCCAACATTCCTGGCGGGTCGGCCCCTACTTCTAGGTGGGATCATTATATACGTCTATAACGAAATATAACCTAACGTAACACATCTAGCCCCTAGCTGGGAATGTTTTACAAAATCCCGGTTGTGTCGGCCCGTACATTTCGGTGAGGACATTATATACGTCTATAACGTTATATATCCTAACCTAAGGCAACTTAACATCTCGGATGTAGAATTTTCCAACATTCCTGGCGGTTCGGCCCCTACTTCTCGGTGGGCACATTATATACGTCTATATCGTAATATAACCTAACCTAACCCATCTAGACCCTCGCTGGTAATGTTTTACAAAATCCCGGTCGTGTCGGCCCGTACATCTCGGTGAGGACATTATATACGTCTATAACGTTATATATCCTAACCTAAGGGAACCTAACATCTCGGATGTAGTATTTTCCAACATTCCTGGCGGGTCGGCCCCTACTTCTCGGTGGGCACATTATATACGTATATATCGTAATATAACCTAACCTAACCCACCTAGACCCCCGCTGGTAATGTTTCACAGAATCCCATTCGTGTCTTCCCGTACTTCTCGGTGCGGAAATTATATACGTCTATAAATTTATATATCCTAACCTAAGGGAACCTAACATCTCGGATGTAGTATTTCACAACATTCCTGGCGGGTCGGCGCCAATTCTCGGTGGGATCATTATATACGTCTATAACGTAATATAACCTAACGTAACACATCTAGCCCCTAGCTGGGAATGTTTTACAGAATCCCGTTCGTGTCGTCCCGTACGTCTCGGTGCGGACATTATATACGTCTACAACGTTATATATCCTAACCTGAGGGAACCTAACATCTCGGATGTAGTATTTTCCAACAATCCTGGCGGGTCGGCCCCTACTTCTCGGTGGGGACATTATATACGTCTATATCGTAATATAACCTAACCTAACCCACCTAGACCCTCGCTGGTAATGTTTCACAGAATCCCGTTCATGTCTTCCCGTACGTCTCGGTGCGGACATTATATACGTCTATAAATTTATATATCCTAACCTATGGGAACCTAACATAACCTCGGATGTAGTATTTCACAACATTCCTGGCGGGTCGGCGCCAATTCTCGGTGGGATCATTATATATGTCTATAATGTAATATAACCTAACGTAACACATTCAGCCCCTAGCTGGGAATGTTTTACAGAATCCCGTTCGTGTCGTCCCGTACGTCTCGGTGCGGATATTATATACGTCTATAACGTTATATATCCTGACCTAAGGCAACTTAACATCTCGGATGTAGAATTTTCCAACATTTCTGGCGGGTGGGCCCCTACTTCACGGTGGGCACATTATATACGTCTATATCGTAATATAACCTAACCTAACCCATCTAGACCCTCGCTGGTAATGTTTTACAAAATCCCGGTCGTGTCGGCCCGTACATCTCGGTGAGGACATTATATAAGTCTATAACGTTATATATCCTAACCTAAGGGAACCTAACATCTCGGATGTAGTATTTTCCAACAATCCTGGCGGGTCGGCCCCTACTTCTCGGTGGGCACATTATATACGTCTATATCGTAATATAACCTGACCTAACCCATCTAGACCCTCGCTGGTAATGTTTTACAAAATCCCGGTCGTGTCGGACCGTACATCTCGGTGAGAACATTATATATGTCTATAACGTTATATATCCTAACCTGAGGGAACCCAACATCTCGGATGTAGTATTTTCCAACATTCCTGGCGGGTCGGCCCCTACTTCTCGGTGGGCACATTATATATGTCTATATCGTAATATAACCTAACCTAACTCACCTAGACCCTCGCTGGTAATGTTTCACAGAATCCCGTTCATGTCTTCCCGTACGTCTCGGTGCGGACATTATATACGTCTATAAATTTATATATCCTAACCTAAGGGAACCTAATATCTCGGATGTAGTATTTTCCAACATTCCTGGCGGGTCGGTCCCTGCTTCTCGGTGGGCACATTATATACGTCTATAACGTAATATAACCTAACCTAACCCATCTAGACCATCGCTGGTAATGTTTTACAAAATCCCGGTCGTGTCTGCCCGTACTTCTCGGTGGGGACATTATATACGTCTATAACGTTATATATCCTAACCTAAGAGAACCTAACATCTCGGATGTAGTATTTTCCAACATTCCTGGCGGGTCGGATCCTACTTCTCGGTGGGCACATTATATACGTCTATATCGTAATATAACCTAACCTAACCCATCTAGACCCTCGCTGGTAATGTTTTACATAATCCCGGTCGTGTCGGACCGTACATCTCGGTGAGGACATTATATACGTCTATAACGTTATATATCCTAACCTAAGTGAACATAACATCGCGGATGTAGTATTTTCCAACATTCCTGGCGGGTCGGCCCCTACTTCTCGGTGGGCACATTATATACGTCTATATCGTAATATAACCTAACCTAACCCATCTAGACCCTCGCTGGTAATGTTTTTCAAAATCCCGGTCGTGTCGGCCCGTACATCTCGGTGAGGACATTATATACGTCTATAACGTTATATATCCTAACCTAAGGGAACCTAACATCTCGGATGTAGTATTTTCCAACATTCCTGGCGGGTCGGCCCCTACTTCTCGGTGGGCACATTATATACGTATATATCGTAATATAACCTAACCTAACCCACCTAGACCCTCGCTGGTAATGTTTCACAGAATCCCATTCGTGTCTTCCCGTACGTCTCGGTGCGGAAATTATATACGTCTATAAATTTATATATCCTAACCTAAGGGAACCTAACATCTCGGATGTAGTATTTCACAACATTCCTGGCGGGTCGGCGCCAATTCTCGGTGGGATCATTATATATGTCTATAATGTAATATAACCTAACGTAACACATCTAGCCCCTAGCTGGGAATGTTTTACAGAGTCCCGTTCGTTTCGTCCCGTACGTCTCGGTGCGGATATTATATACGTCTGTAACGTTATATATCCTGACCTAAGGCAACTTAACATCTCGGATGTAGAATTTTCCAACATTTCTGGCGGGTGAGCCCCTACTTCTCGGTGGGCACATTATATACGTCTATATCGTAATATAACCTAACCTAACCCATCTAGACCCTCGCTGGTAATGTTTTACAAAATCCCGGTCGTGTCGGCCCGTACATCTCGGTGAGGACATTATATACGTCTATAACGTTATATATCCTAACCTAAGGGAATCTAACATCTCGGATGTAGTATTTTCCAACATTCCTGGCGGGTCGGTCCCTACTTCTCGGTGGGCACATTACATACGTCTATATCGTAATATAACCTAACCTAACCCATCTAGACCCTCGCTGGTAATGTTTTACAAAATCCCGTTCGTGGCGGCCCGTACATCTCGGTGAGGACATTATATACGTCAATAACGTTATATATCCTAACCTAGGGGAACCTCATATCTCGGATGTAGTATTTCACAACATTCCTGGCGGGTCGGCGCCACTTCTCGGTGGGATCATTATATACGTCTATAACGTAATATAACCTAACGTAACACATCTAGCCCCTAGCTGGGAAAGTTTTACAAAATCCCGGTCGTGTCGGCCCGTACTTCTCGGTGGGGACATTATATACGTCTATAACGTTATATACCCTAACCTAAGAGAACCTAACACCTCGGATGTAGTATTTTCCAACATTCCTGGCGGGTCGGCCCCTACTTCTAGGTGGGATCATTATATACGTCTATAACGAAATATAACCTAACGTAACACATCTAGCCCCTAGCTGGGAATGTTTTACAAAATCCCGGTTGTGTCGGCCCGTACATTTCGGTGAGGACATTATATACGTCTATAACGTTATATATCCTAACCTAAGGCAACTTAACATCTCGGATGTAGAATTTTCCAACATTCCTGGCGGTTCGGCCCCTACTTCTCGGTGGGCACATTATATACGTCTATATCGTAATATAACCTAACCTAACCCATCTAGACCCTCGCTGGTAATGTTTTACAAAATCCCGGTCGTGTCGGCCCGTACATCTCGGTGAGGACATTATATACGTCTATAACGTTATATATCCTAACCTAAGGGAACCTAACATCTCGGATGTAGTATTTTCCAACATTCCTGGCGGGTCGGCCCCTACTTCTCGGTGGGCACATTATATACGTATATATCGTAATATAACCTAACCTAACCCACCTAGACCCCCGCTGGTAATGTTTCACAGAATCCCATTCGTGTCTTCCCGTACTTCTCGGTGCGGAAATTATATACGTCTATAAATTTATATATCCTAACCTAAGGGAACCTAACATCTCGGATGTAGTATTTCACAACATTCCTGGCGGGTCGGCGCCAATTCTCGGTGGGATCATTATATACGTCTATAACGTAATATAACCTAACGTAACACATCTAGCCCCTAGCTGGGAATGTTTTACAGAATCCCGTTCGTGTCGTCCCGTACGTCTCGGTGCGGACATTATATACGTCTACAACGTTATATATCCTAACCTGAGGGAACCTAACATCTCGGATGTAGTATTTTCCAACAATCCTGGCGGGTCGGCCCCTACTTCTCGGTGGGGACATTATATACGTCTATATCGTAATATAACCTAACCTAACCCACCTAGACCCTCGCTGGTAATGTTTCACAGAATCCCGTTCATGTCTTCCCGTACGTCTCGGTGCGGACATTATATACGTCTATAAATTTATATATCCTAACCTATGGGAACCTAACATAACCTCGGATGTAGTATTTCACAACATTCCTGGCGGGTCGGCGCCAATTCTCGGTGGGATCATTATATATGTCTATAATGTAATATAACCTAACGTAACACATTCAGCCCCTAGCTGGGAATGTTTTACAGAATCCCGTTCGTGTCGTCCCGTACGTCTCGGTGCGGATATTATATACGTCTATAACGTTATATATCCTGACCTAAGGCAACTTAACATCTCGGATGTAGAATTTTCCAACATTTCTGGCGGGTGGGCCCCTACTTCACGGTGGGCACATTATATACGTCTATATCGTAATATAACCTAACCTAACCCATCTAGACCCTCGCTGGTAATGTTTTACAAAATCCCGGTCGTGTCGGCCCGTACATCTCGGTGAGGACATTATATAAGTCTATAACGTTATATATCCTAACCTAAGGGAACCTAACATCTCGGATGTAGTATTTTCCAACATTCCTGGCGGGTCGGCCCCTACTTCTCGGTGGGCACATTATATACGTCTATATCGTAATATAACCTAACCTAACCCATCTAGACCCTCGCTGGTAACGTTTTACAAAATCCCGGTCGTGTCGGCCCGTACGTCTCGGTGCGGACATTATATACGTCTATAACGTTATATATCCTAACCTGAGGGAACCTAACATCTCGGATGTATTATTTTCCAACAATCCTGGCGGGTCGGCCCCTACTTCTCGGTGGGCACATTATATACGTCTATATCGTAATATAACCTGACCTAACCCATCTAGACCCTCGCTGGTAATGTTTTACAAAATCCCGGTCGTGTCGGACCGTACATCTCGGTGAGAACATTATATACGTCTATAACGTTATATATCCTAACCTGAGGGAACCCAACATCTCGGATGTAGTATTTTCCAACATTCCTGGCGGGTCGGCCCCTACTTCTCGGTGGGCACATTATATATGTCTATATCGTAATATAACCTAACCTAACTCACCTAGACCCTCGCTGGTAATGTTTCACAGAATCCCGTTCATGTCTTCCCGTACGTCTCGGTGCGGACATTATATACGTCTATAAATTTATATATCCTAACCTAAGGGAACCTAATATCTCGGATGTAGTATTTTCCAACATTCCTGGCGGGTCGGTCCCTGCTTCTCGGTGGGCACATTATATACGTCTATAACGTAATATAACCTAACCTAACCCATCTAGACCATCGCTGGTAATGTTTTACAAAATCCCGGTCGTGTCTGCCCGTACTTCTCGGTGGGGACATTATATACGTCTATAACGTTATATATCCTAACCTAAGAGAACCTAACATCTCGGATGTAGTATTTTCCAACATTCCTGGCGGGTCGGATCCTACTTCTCGGTGGGCACATTATATACGTCTATATCGTAATATAACCTAACCTAACCCATCTAGACACTCGCTGGTAATGTTTTACAAAATCCCGGTCGTGTCGGCCCGTACTTTTCCGTGGGGACCTCATATACGTCTATAACTTTATATATCCTAACCTGAGGGAACCTAACATCTCGGATGTAGTATTTTCCAACATTCCTGGCGGGTCGGCCCCTACTTCTCGGTGGGCAAATTATATACGTCTATATCGTAATATAACCTAACCTAAGCCATCTAGACCCTCGCTGGTAATGTTTTACAAAATGCCGTTCGTGTCGGCCCGTACATCTCGGTGAGGACATTATATACGTCTATAACGTTATATATCCGAACCTAAAGGAACCTAACATCTCGGATGTAGTATTTTCCAACATTGCTGGCGGGTCGGCCCCTACTTCTCGGTGGGATCATTATATACGTCTATAACGTAATATAACCTAACCTAACACATCTAGCCCCTAGCTGGGAATGTTTTACAGAATCCCGGTCGTGTCGTCCCGTACGTCTCGGTGCGGACATTATATACGTCTATAACGTTATATATCCTAACCTAAGGCAACTTTACATCTCGGATGTAGTATTTTCCAACATTCCTGGCGGGTCGGCTCCTACTTCTCGGTGGGCACATTATATACGTCTATATCGTAATATAACCTAACCTAACCCATCTAGACCCTCGCTGGTAATGTTTTACAAAATCCCGGTCGTGTCGGCCCGTACATCTCGGTGAGGACATTATATACGTCTGTAACGTTATATATCCTAACCTAAGGCAACTTAACATCTCGGATGTAGAATTTTCCAACATTTCTGGCGGGTCGGCCCCTACTGATCGGTGGGCACATTATATACGTATATATCGTAATATAACCTAACCTAACCCACCTAGACCCCCGCTGGTAATGTTTCACAGAATCCCATTCGTGTCTTCCCGTACGTCTCGGTGCGGAAATTATATACGTCTATAAATTTATATATCCTAACCTAAGGGAACCTAACATCTCGGATGTAGTATTTCACAACATTCCTGGCGGGTCGGCGCCAATTCTCGGTGGGATCATTATATACGTCTATAACGTAATATAACCTAACGTAACACATCTAGCCCCTAGCTGGGAATGTTTTACAGAATCCCGTTCGTGTCGTCCCGTACGTCTCGGTGCGGACATTATATACGTCTATAAATTTATATATCCTAACCTATGGGAACCTAACATAACCTCGGATGTAGTATTTCACAACATTCCTGGCGGGTCGGCGCCAATTCTCGGTGGGATCATTATATATGTCTATAATGTAATATAACCTAACGTAACACATCTAGCCCCTAGCTGGGAATGTTTTACAGAATCCCGTTCGTGTCGTCCCGTACGTCTCGGTGCGGATATTATATACGTCTATAACGTTATATATCCTGACCTAAGGCAACTTAACATCTCGGATGTAGAATTTTCCAACATTTCTGGCGGGTGGGCCCCTACTTCTCGGGGGGCACATTATATACGTCTATATCGTAATATAACCTAACCTAACCCATCTAGAACCTCGCTGATAATTCTTCACACAATCCCGTTCATGTCTTCCCGTACGTCTCGGTGCGGACATTATATACGTCTATAAATTTATATATCCTAACCTAAGGGAACCTAACATCTCGGATGTAGTATTTTCCAACATTCCTGGCGGGTCGGCCCCTACTTCTAGGTGGGATCATTATATACGTCTATAACGAAATATAACCTAACGTAACACATCTAGCCCCTAGCTGGGAATGTTTTACAAAATCCCGGTTGTGTCGGCCCGTACATCTCGGTGAGGACATTATATACGTCTATAACGTTATATATCCTAACCTAAGGCAACTTAACATCTCGGATGTAGAATTTTCCAACATTCCTGGCGGGTCGGCCCCTACTTCTCGGTGGGCACATTATATACGTCTATATCGTAATATAACCTAACCTAACCCATCTAGACCCTCGTTGGTAATGTTTTACAAAATCCCGGTCGTGTCGGCCCGTACATCTCGGTGAGGACATTATATACGTCTATAACGTTATATATCCTAACCTAAGGGAACCTAACATCTCGGATGTAGCATTTCACAACATTCCTGGCGGGTCGGCGCCAATTCTCGGTGGGATCATTTTATATGTCTATAATTTAATATAACCTAACGTAACACATCTAGCGCCTAGCTGGGAATGTTTTACAGAATCCCGTTCGTGTCGTCCCGTACGTCTCGGTGCGGATATTATATACGTCTATAACGTTATATATCCTGACCTAAGGCAACTTAACATCTCGGATGTAGAATTTTCCAACATTTCTGGCGGGTGGGCCCCTACTTCTCGGTGGGCACATTATATACGTCTATATCGTAATATAACCTAACCTAACCCATCTAGACCCTCGCTGGTAATGTTTTACATAATCCCGGTCGTGTCGGACCGTACATCTCGGTGAGGACATTATATACGTCTATAACGTTATATATCCTAACCTAAGTGAACATAACATCGCGGATGTAGTATTTTCCAACATTCCTGGCGGGTCGGCCCCTACTTCTCGGTGGGCACATTATATACGTCTATATCGTAATATAACCTAACCTAACCCATCTAGACCCTCGCTGGTAATGTTTTACAAAATCCCGGTCGTGTCGGCCCGTACATCTCGGTGAGGACATTATATACGTCTATAACGTTATATATCCTAACCTAAGGGAACCTAACATCTCGGATGTAGTATTTTCCAACATTCCTGGCGGGTCGGCCCCTACTTCTCGGTGGGCACATTATATACGTATATATCGTAATATAACCTAACCTAACCCACCTAGACCCTCGCTGGTAATGTTTCACAGAATCCCATTCGTGTCTTCCCGTACATCTCGGTGCGGAAATTATATACGTCTATAAATTTATATATCCTAACCTAAGGGAACCTAACATCTCGGATGTAGTATTTTAATATTCCTGGCGGGTCGGCGCCAATTCTCGGTGGGATCATTATATACGTCTGTAAATTTAAATATCCTAACCTAAGGGAACCTAACATCTCGGATGTAGTATTTTCCAACATTCCTGGCGGGTCGGCCCCTACTTCTCGGTGGGCACATTACATACGTCTATATCGTAAAATAACCTAACCGAATCCATCTAGACCCTCGCTGGTAATTTTTTACAAAATCCCGGTCGTGTCGGCCCGTACTTCTCGGTGGGGACATTATATACGTCTATAACGTTATATACCCTAACCTAAGAGAACCTAACATCTCGGATGTAGTATTTTCCAACATTCCTGGCGGGTCGGCCCCTACTTCTAGGTGGGATCATTATATACGTCTATAACGAAATATAACCTAACGTAACACATCTAGCCCCTAGCTGGGAATGTTTTACAAAATCCCGGTTGTGTCGGCCCGTACATCTCGGTGAGGACATTATATACGTCTATAACGTTATATATACTAACCTAAGGCAACTTAACATCTCGGATGTAGAATTTTCCAACATTCCTGGCGGGTCGGCCCCTACTTCTCGGTGGGCACATTACATACGTCTATATCGTAAAATAACCTAACCGAATCCATCTAGACCCTCGCTGGTAATTTTTTACAAAATCCCGGTCGTGTCGGCCCGTGCTTCTCGGTGGGGACATTATATACGTCTATAACGTTATATACCCTAACCTAAGAGAACCTAACATCTCGGATGTAGTATTTTCCAACATTCCTGGCGGGTCGGCCCCTACTTCTAGGTGGGATCATTATATACGTCTATAACGAAATATAACCTAACGTAACACATCTAGCCCCTAGCTGGGAATGTTTTACAAAATCCCGGTTGTGTCGGCCCGTACATCTCGGTGAGGACATTATATACGTCTATAACGTTATATATACTAACCTAAGGCAACTTAACATCTCGGATGTAGAATTTTCCAACATTCCTGGCGGGTCGGCCCCTACTTCTCGGTGGGCACATTATATACGTCTATATCGTAATATAACCTAACCTAACCCATCTGGACCCTCGTTGGTAATGTTTTACAAAATACCGGTCGTGTCGGCCCGTACATCTCGGTGAGGACATTATATACGTCTATAACGTTATATATCCTAACCTAAGGGAACCTAACATCTCGGATGTAGTATTTCACAACATTCCTGGCGGGTCGGCGCCAATTCTCGGTGGGACCATTTTATATGTCTATAATTTAATATAACCTAACGTAACAGATCTAGCGCCTAGCTGGGAATGTTTTACAGAATCCCGTTCGTGTCGTCCCGTACGTCTCGGTGCGGATATTATATACGTCTATAACGTTATATATCCTGACCTAAGGCAACTTAACATCTCGGATGTAGAATTTTCCAAAATTTCTGGCGGGTGGGCCCCTACTTCTCGGTGGGCACATTATATACGTCTATATCGTAATATAACCTAACCTAACCCATCTAGACCCTCGCTGGTAATGTTTTACATAATCCCGGTCGTGTCGGACCGTACATCTCGGTGAGGACATTATATACGTCTATAACGTTATATATCCTAACCTAAGTGAACATAACATCGCGGATGTAGTATTTTCCAACATTCCTGGCGGGTCGGCCCCTACTTCTCGGTGGGCACATTATATACGTATATATCGTAATATAACCTAACCTAACCCAACTAGACCCTCGCTGGTAATGTTTCACAGAATCCCATTCGTGTCTTCCCGTACATCTCGGTGCGGAAATTATATACGTCTATAAATTTATATATCCTAACCTAAGGGAACCTAACATCTCGGATGTAGTATTTTAATATTCCTGGCGGGTCGGCGCCAATTCTCGGTGGGATCATTATATACGTCTATAAATTTATATATCCTAACCTAAGGGAACCTAACATCTCGGATGTAGTATTTTCCAACATTCCTGGCGGGTCGGCCCCTACTTCTCGGTGGGCACATTACATACGTCTATATCGTAAAATAACCTAACCGAATCCATCTAGACCCTCGCTGGTAATGTTTTACAAAATCCCGGTCGTGTCGGCCCGTACTTCTCGGTGGGGACATTATATACGTCTATAACGTTATATACCCTAACCTAAGAGAACCTAACATCTCGGATGTAGTATTTTCCAACATTCCTGGCGGGTCGGCCCCTACTTCTAGGTGGGATCATTATATACGTCTATAACGAAATATAACCTAACGTAACACATCTAGCCCCTAGCTGGGAATGTTTTACAAAATCCCGGTTGTGTCGGCCCGTACATCTCGGTGAGGACATTATATACGTCTATAACGTTATATATCCTGACCTAAGGCAACTTAACATCTCGGATGTAGAATTTTCCAACATTCCTGGCAGGTCGGCCCCTACTGCTCGGTGGGCACATTACATACGTCTATATCGTAAAATAACCTAACCGAATCCATCTAGACCCTCGCTGGTAATGTTTTACAAAATCCCGGTCGTGTCGGCCCGTACTTCTCGGTGGGGACATTATATACGTCTATAAATTTATATATCCTAACCTAAAGGAACCTAACATCTCGGATGTAGTATTTTAATATTCCTGGCGGGTCGGCGCCAATTCTCGGTGGGATCATTATATACGTCTATAACGTAATATAACCGAACGTAACACATCTAGCCCCTCGCTGGTAGTGTTTAGAAAATCGCGGTCGTGTCTGCCCGTACTTCTCGGTGGGGACATTATATACGTCTATAACGTTATATACCCTAACCTAAGAGAACCTAACATCTCGGATGTAGTATTTTCCAACATTCCTGTCGGGTCGGCCCCTACTTCTAGGTGGGCACATTACATACGTCTATATCGTAAAATAACCTAACCGAATCCATCTAGACCCTCGCTGGTAATGTTTTACAAAATCCCGGTCGTGTCGGCCCGTACTTCTCGGTGGGGACATTATATACGTCTATAAATTTATATATCCTAACCTAAAGGAACCTAACATCTCGGATGTAGTATTTTAATATTCCTGGCGGGGCGGCGCCACTTCTCGGTGGGATCATTATATACGTCTATAACGTAATATAACCTAACCTAACCCACCTAGACCCTCGCTGGTAATGTTTCACAGAATCCCGTTCATGTCTTCCCGTACGTCTCGGTGCGGACATTATATACGTCTATAAATTTATATATCCTAACCTAAGGGAACCTAACATCTCGGATGTAGTATTTCACAACATTCCTGGCGGGTCGGCGCCAATTCTCGGTGGGATCATTATATATGTCTATAATGTAATATAACCTAACGTAACACATCTAGCCCCTAGCTGGGAATGTTTTACAGAATCCCGTTCGTGTCGTCCCGTACGTCTCGGTGCGGATATTATATACGTCTATAACGTTATATATCCTGACCTAAGGCAACTTAACATCTCGGATGTAGAATTTTCCAACATTTCTGGCGGGTGGGCCCCTACTTCTCGGGGGGCACATTATATACGTCTATATCGTAATATAACCTAACCTAACCCATCTAGAACCTCGCTGATAATTCTTCACACAATCCCGTTCATGTCTTCCCGTACGTCTCGGTGCGGACATTATATACGTCTATAAATTTATATATCCTAACCTAAGGGAACCTAACATCTCGGATGTAGTATTTTCCAACATTCCTGGCGGGTCGGCCCCTACTTCTAGGTGGGATCATTATATACGTCTATAACGAAATATAACCTAACGTAACACATCTAGCCCCTAGCTGGGAATGTTTTACAAAATCCCGGTTGTGTCGGCCCGTACATCTCGGTGAGGACATTATATACGTCTATAACGTTATATATCCTAACCTAAGGCAACTTAACATCTCGGATGTAGAATTTTCCAACATTCCTGGCGGGTCGGCCCCTACTTCTCGGTGGGCACATTATATACGTCTATATCGTAATATAACCTAACCTAACCCATCTAGACCCTCGTTGGTAATGTTTTACAAAATCCCGGTCGTGTCGGCCCGTACATCTCGGTGAGGACATTATATACGTCTATAACGTTATATATCCTAACCTAAGGGAACCTAACATCTCGGATGTAGCATTTCACAACATTCCTGGCGGGTCGGCGCCAATTCTCGGTGGGATCATTTTATATGTCTATAATTTAATATAACCTAACGTAACACATCTAGCGCCTAGCTGGGAATGTTTTACAGAATCCCGTTCGTGTCGTCCCGTACGTCTCGGTGCGGATATTATATACGTCTATAACGTTATATATCCTGACCTAAGGCAACTTAACATCTCGGATGTAGAATTTTCCAACATTTCTGGCGGGTGGGCCCCTACTTCTCGGTGGGCACATTATATACGTCTATATCGTAATATAACCTAACCTAACCCACCTAGACCCTCGCTGGTAATGTTTCACAGAATCCCATTCGTGTCTTCCCGTACATCTCGGTGCGGAAATTATATACGTCTATAAATTTATATATCCTAACCTAAGGGAACCTAACATCTCGGATGTAGTATTTTAATATTCCTGGCGGGTCGGCGCCAATTCTCGGTGGGATCATTATATACGTCTGTAAATTTATATATCCTAACCTAAGGGAACCTAACATCTCGGATGTAGTATTTTCCAACATTCCTGGCGGGTCGGCCCCTACTTCTCGGTGGGCACATTACATACGTCTATATCGTAAAATAACCTAACCGAATCCATCTAGACCCTCGCTGGTAATTTTTTACAAAATCCCGGTCGTGTCGGCCCGTACTTCTCGGTGGGGACATTATATACGTCTATAACGTTATATACCCTAACCTAAGAGAACCTAACATCTCGGATGTAGTATTTTCCAACATTCCTGGCGGGTCGGCCCCTACTTCTAGGTGGGATCATTATATACGTCTATAACGAAATATAACCTAACGTAACACATCTAGCCCCTAGCTGGGAATGTTTTACAAAATCCCGGTTGTGTCGGCCCGTACATCTCGGTGAGGACATTATATACGTCTATAACGTTATATATACTAACCTAAGGCAACTTAACATCTCGGATGTAGAATTTTCCAACATTCCTGGCGGGTCGGCCCCTACTTCTCGGTGGGCACATTACATACGTCTATATCGTAAAATAACCTAACCGAATCCATCTAGACCCTCGCTGGTAATTTTTTACAAAATCCCGGTCGTGTCGGCCCGTGCTTCTCGGTGGGGACATTATATACGTCTATAACGTTATATACCCTAACCTAAGAGAACCTAACATCTCGGATGTAGTATTTTCCAACATTCCTGGCGGGTCGGCCCCTACTTCTAGGTGGGATCATTATATACGTCTATAACGAAATATAACCTAACGTAACACATCTAGCCCCTAGCTGGGAATGTTTTACAAAATCCCGGTTGTGTCGGCCCGTACATCTCGGTGAGGACATTATATACGTCTATAACGTTATATATACTAACCTAAGGCAACTTAACATCTCGGATGTAGAATTTTCCAACATTCCTGGCGGGTCGGCCCCTACTTCTCGGTGGGCACATTATATACGTCTATATCGTAATATAACCTAACCTAACCCATCTAGACCCTCGTTGGTAATGTTTTACAAAATACCGGTCGTGTCGGCCCGTACATCTCGGTGAGGACATTATATACGTCTATAACGTTATATATCCTAACCTAAGGGAACCTAACATCTCGGATGTAGTATTTGACAACATTCCTGGCGGGTCGGCGCCAATTCTCGGTGGGACCATTTTATATGTCTATAATTTAATATAACCTAACGTAACAGATCTAGCGCCTAGCTGGGAATGTTTTACAGAATCCCGTTCGTGTCGTCCCGTACGTCTCGGTGCGGATATTATATACGTCTATAACGTTATATATCCTGACCTAAGGCAACTTAACATCTCGGATGTAGAATTTTCCAAAATTTCTGGCGGGTGGGCCCCTACTTCTCGGTGGGCACATTATATACGTCTATATCGTAATATAACCTAACCTAACCCATCTAGACCCTCGCTGGTAATGTTTTACATAATCCCGGTCGTGTCGGACCGTACATCTCGGTGAGGACATTATATACGTCTATAACGTTATATATCCTAACCTAAGTGAACATAACATCGCGGATGTAGTATTTTCCAACATTCCTGGCGGGTCGGCCCCTACTTCTCGGTGGGCACATTATATACGTATATATCGTAATATAACCTAACCTAACCCAACTAGACCCTCGCTGGTAATGTTTCACAGAATCCCATTCGTGTCTTCCCGTACATCTCGGTGCGGAAATTATATACGTCTATAAATTTATATATCCTAACCTAAGGGAACCTAACATCTCGGATGTAGTATTTTAATATTCCTGGCGGGTCGGCGCCAATTCTCGGTGGGATCATTATATACGTCTATAAATTTATATATCCTAACCTAAGGGAACCTAACATCTCGGATGTAGTATTTTCCAACATTCCTGGCGGGTCGGCCCCTACTTCTCGGTGGGCACATTACATACGTCTATATCGTAAAATAACCTAACCGAATCCATCTAGACCCTCGCTGGTAATGTTTTACAAAATCCCGGTCGTGTCGGCCCGTACTTCTCGGTGGGGACATTATATACGTCTATAACGTTATATACCCTAACCTAAGAGAACCTAACATCTCGGATGTAGTATTTTCCAACATTCCTGGCGGGTCGGCCCCTACTTCTAGGTGGGATCATTATATACGTCTATAACGAAATATAACCTAACGTAACACATCTAGCCCCTAGCTGGGAATGTTTTACAAAATCCCGGTTGTGTCGGCCCGTACATCTCGGTGAGGACATTATATACGTCTATAACGTTATATATCCTGACCTAAGGCAACTTAACATCTCGGATGTAGAATTTTCCAACATTCCTGGCGGGTCGGCCCCTACTGCTCGGTGGGCACATTACATACGTCTATATCGTAAAATAACCTAACCGAATCCATCTAGACCCTCGCTGGTAATGTTTTACAAAATCCCGGTCGTGTCGGCCCGTACTTCTCGGTGGGGACATTATATACGTCTATAAATTTATATATCCTAACCTAAAGGAACCTAACATCTCGGATGTAGTATTTTAATATTCCTGGCGGGTCGGCGCTAATTCTCGGTGGGATCATTATATACGTCTATAACGTAATATAACCGAACGTAACACATCTAGCCCCTCGCTGGTAATGTTTAGAAAATCGCGGTCGTGTCTGCCCGTACTTCTCGGTGGGGACATTATATACGTCTATAACGTTATATACCCTAACCTAAGAGAACCTAACATCTCGGATGTAGTATTTTCCAACATTCCTGTCGGGTCGGCCCCTACTTCTAGGTGGGCACATTATATACGTCTATATCGTAATATAACCTAACCTAACCCATCTAGACCCTCGCTGGCAATGTTTTACAAAATCCCGGTCGTGTCGGCCCGTACTTTTCCGCGGGGACCTCATATACGTCTTTAACTTTATATATCCTAACCTGAGGGAACCTAACATCTCGGATGTTGTATTTTCCAACATTCCTGGCGGGTCGGCCCCTACTTCTCGGTGGGCACATTACATACGTCTATATCGTAACATAACCTAACCTAACCCATCTAGACCCTCGCTGGTAATGTTTTACAAAATCCCGTTCGTGTCGGCCCGTACATCTCGGTGAGGACATTATATACGTCAATAACGTTATATATCCTAACCTAGGGGAACCTCATATCTCGGATGTAGTATTTCACAACATTCCTGGCGGGTCGGCGCCACTTCTCGGTGGGATCATTATATACGTCTATAACGTAATATAACCTAACGTAACACATCTAGCCCCTAGCTGGGAATGTTTTACAGAATCCCGTTCGTGTCGTCCCGTACGTCTCGGTGCGGACATTATATACGTCTATAACGTTATATATCCTAACATAAGGCAACTTAACATCTCGGATGTAGAATTTTCCAACATTTCTGGCGGGTCGGCCCCTACTTCTCGGTGGGAACATTATATACGTCTATAACGTAATATAACCTAACCTAACCCACCTAGACCCTCGCTGGTAATGCTTCACACAATCCCGTTCATGTCTTCCCGTACGTCTCGGTGCGGACATTATATACGTCTATAAATTTATATATCCTAACCTAAGGGAACCTAACATCTCGGATGTAGTATTTTCCAACATTCCTGGCGGGTCGGCTCCTACTTCTCGGTGGGCACATTACATACGTCTATATCGTAAAATAACCTAACCGAATCCATCTAGACCCTCGCTGGTAATGTTTTACAAAATCCCGGTCGTGTCGGCCCGTACTTCTCGGTGGGGACATTATATACGTCTATAACGTTATATACCCTAACCTAAGAGAACCTAACATCTCGGATGTAGTATTTTCCAACATTCCTGGCGGGTCAGCCCCTACTTCTAGGTGGGATCATTATATACGTCTATAACGAAATATAACCTAACGTAACACATCTAGCCCCTAGCTGGGAATGTTTTACAAAATCCCGGTTGTGTCGGCCCGTACATCTCGGTGAGGACATTATATACGTCTATAACGTTATATATCCTAACCTAAGGCAACTTAACATCTCGGATGTAGAATTTTCCAACATTCCTGGCGGGTCGGCCCCTACTTCTCGGTGGGCACATTATATACGTCTATATCGTAATATAACCTAACCTAACCCATCTAGACCCTCGCTGGTAATGTTTTACATCATCCCGGTCGTGTCGGACCGTACATCTCGGTGAGGACATTATATACGTCTATAACGTTATATATCCTAACCTAAGTGAACATAACATCGCGGATGTAGTATTTTCCAACATTCCTGGCGGGTCGGCCCCTACTTCTCGGTGGGCACATTATATACGTATATATCGTAATATAACCTAACCTAACCCACCTAGACCCTAACTGGTAATGTTTCACAGAATCCCATTCGTGTCTTCCCGTACATCTCGGTGCGGAAATTATATACGTCTATAAATTTATATATCCTAACCTAAGGGAACCTAACATCTCGGATGTAGTATTTCACAATATTCCTGGCGGGTCGGCGCCAATTCTCGGTGGGATCATTATATACGTCTATAACGTAATATAACCTAACGTAACACATCTAGCCCCTCGCTGGTAATGTTTAGAAAATCGCGGTCGTGTCTGCCCGTACTTCTCGGTGGGGACATTATATACGTCTATAACGTTATATACCCTAACCTAAGAGAACCTATCATCTCGGATGTAGTATTTTCCAACATTCCTGGCGGGTCGGCCCCTACTTCTCGGTGGGCACATTATATACGTATATATCGTAATATAACCTAACCTAACCCATCTAGACCCTCGCTGGTAATGTTTCACAGAATCCCATTCGTGTCTTCCCGTACATCTCTGTGCGGAAATTATATACGTCTATAAATTTATATATCCTAACCTAAGGGAATCTAACATCTCGGATGTAGTATTTCACAATATTCCTGGCGGGTCGGCGCCAATTCTCGGTGGGATCATTATATACGTCTATAACGTAATATAACCTAACGTAACACATCTAGCCCCTCGCTGGTAATGTTTAGAAAATCGCGGTCGTGTCTGCCCGTACTTCTCGGTGGGGACATTATATACGTCTATAACGTTATATATCCTAACCTAAGTGAACATAACATCGCGGATGTAGTATTTTCCAACATTCCTGGCGGGTCGGCCCCTACTTCTCGGTGGGCACATTATATACGTATATATCGTAATATAACCTAACCTAACCCACCTAGACCCTAGCTGGTAATGTTTCACAGAATCCCATTCGTGTCTTCCCGTACATCTCGGTGCGGAAATTATATACGTCTATAAATTTATATATCCTAACCTAAGGGAACCTAACACCTCGGATGTAGTATTTCACAATATTCCTGGCGGGTCGGCGCCAATTCTCGGTGGGATCATTATATACGTCTATAACGTAATATAACCTAACGTAACACATCTAGCCCCTCGCTGGTAATGTTTAGAAAATCGCGGTCGTGTCTGCCCGTACTTCTCGGTGGGGACATTATATACGTCTATAACGTTATATACCCTAACCTAAGAGAACCTATCATCTCGGATGTAGTATTTTCCAACATTCCTGGCGGGTCGGCCCCTACTTCTAGGTGGGCACATTATATACGTCTATATCGTAATATAACCTAACCTAACCCATCTAGACCCTCGCTGGTAATGTTTTACAAAATCCCGGTCGTGTCGGCCCGTACTTTTCCGCGGGGACCTCATATACGTCTATAACTTTATATATCCTAACCTGAGGGAACCTAACATCTCGGATGTAGTATTTTCCAACATTCCTGGCGGCTCGGCCCCTACTTCTCGGTGGGCACATTATATACGTCTATATCGTAATATAACCTAACCTAACCCACCTAGACCCTCGCTGGTAATGCTTCACAAAATCCCGTTCATGTCTTCCCGTACGTCTCGGTGCGGACATTATATACGTCTATAAATTTATATATCCTAACCTAAGGGAACCTAACATCTCGGATGTAGTATTTTCCAACATTCCTGGCGGGTCGGCCCCTACTTCTCGGTGGGCACATTATATACGTCTATATCGTAATATAACCTAACCTAACCCATCTAGACCCTCGCTGGTAATGTTTTACAAAATCCCGGTCGTGTCGGCCCGTACATCTCGGTGAGGATATTATATACGTCTATAACGTTATATATCCTAACCTAAGGGAACCTAACATCTCGGATGTAGTATTTTCCAACATTCCTGGCGGTTCGGCCCCTACTTCTCGGTGGGCACATTATATACG